>JAWZYT010005377.1:0-85424 GCA_034508575.1 Petrolisthes manimaculis
GTGCAATGGAGGAAAACAGTGGGTGATAAATAAATGAATAAGGGAAGGAAGGAAGGAAGAAGGAATGGAGGAAGGAAGGAGAGAAGAGGAAAACAGTGCATGAATATATACTAACTAATGGTGAAAAAGTACAAGAGGAAATATTTACTGTAATATTTTTTTTTATAGGGAGGGAGGGAGGTGACAGGGTGAGGGTGGGTGTGATGGTCAGTAGGATGCATGAAGGGTAGAAAAGGATGGGTTGTGGTGGCAGGGAGGGGCAGGGGTGATGTTGGGTAGGGGGGGGGGGGGGGTATAGTGTGGGGTTAAAGTGGTGGTGTATTTATGACCGCTACTGTGAGGCAACCCCCCCTCCTTCCCTCCCCCTTCCTTCCCTTCCCTTCCTACTCTCTCTCTCTCTCTCTCTCTCTCTCTCTCTCTCTCTCTCTCTCTCTCTCTCTCTCTCTCTCTCTCTCTCTCTCTCATCTCTCTCTCTCTCCTCTCATCTCCTCTCGTACCCACCTTCCTTTCCTATCTGTCATTCTTCATCGGTTCCCACTCAACCTGCCTCTGCCTACTTACCTGCCTACCTGCCTGCCTATTCACCGACCAATCTACCTACCCACAGTACTTGCCTACCTACCCACCCTATCTACCTACCAATATATATACTTACATCCCCTACCTACCTACCTACCTAAAACCTTGAAAATGCGACCAGCTGAACCCAAAACCTTAAAATTAGCCCCCCACCCCACCCCAACCCCTAGTTGCACCCATAAACCTGTGAATAGCGGCCAGTGTGAGCCATAAACCTGAATATAACGGGGCAGGTACACACACACACACACACACACACACACACACACACACACACACACACACACACACATGAGGATTAGACTCTTGTAATGGTATGTTAAGTTCCAATAACATTACATCCTGTCTAACCATTATAGTTGTTGTTGTTGTTGTAGGCATGGTTGATGTGGTGGTAGTAGTAGTAGTGGTGGTGGTGGTGGTAGTGGTGGTGGTGGAGGGGGTTGGTAGTAGTGGTGGTGATGGTAGTGTGGTAGTGTTAGAGGGTGGTGGTGGTAGTGTGTAGTAGTTGTGGTTGTGGTAGTAGTAGTAGTGTTAGTGTGGTAGTTAGTAGTAGTGTTAGTGGTGGTGTGGTAGTAGTATTAGTAGTGGGGTGGTGGTGACGAATGAGAGGATGTAATGTTGGCGTATTGATGGTGAATGTGATGTTAGATGTGGTGGTGAAATGGTGATGGTGATATGGTGGAGGTGGTAGTGGTGTAGAGTTACTTGTGGGTTGGTTACACTTCCGACACACACACACACACACACACACTCTTAACCTACCTACACACACACACATACACACATACACACTTAACCTACCTACCTACTTACCTACACACACACACATAATTTTCCATGGGTTACAATATTTTTTCTTCTTGTAATTTGTATTTTCTCTAATTCCCTTCCTTCATTTTATAATTTGTTTTGTCTTCTTAGTATTAAAGTTATTGTATAATTTCTTCTTCCGTTTTCATTCTTATCTCATTCTTATTTTCATTTCTTATCTTTCCCTTTTCTTGTTTTCATTCTTTCTACTTTTTTACCTTTTTTTCTTTCCCCCTTTCTCTTTTTTTCTTTTTTCTGTCCTTACTCCTTTTTCACTTTCCTCTTATTTTTGTTACCCACTCCTTTCTTCCCCTTTCTCTCTCTTTCTCTACTCTTTATCTTTTTTCACTTTCCTCATCCCAATTTCCCCCTCTTCCTTCCGTCCCCTCCCCCCCTTTCCTTCCATCTGGACACAATAACACCCCCCCCCCCCTTCCTTACCCCTCCAATATTGAGTTGGTGTACTCTTACCACATCCTCTCTCTCTCTCTCTCTCTCTCTCTCTCTCTCTCTCTCTCTCTCTCTCTCTCTCTCTCCTCACTCATTCTCTCACCTCTTCCTAATATTTACAAGTGACCCCACATTAAGGACTCCCCTGTGATATAGTCAAAACATTGAAGGGTAGAGAGTCCTTCAAACATTGCCACGAAACACCATACATCCACCTACATAGATAAATCAAAGTAATTAAAGGCTGGAGCTTAATTGTTTGGTGGCAGAGTGAGGAGGAATCAGAAGACACCACACACTCCTTTAAAACACGTAAACAAAAGGTAAACAAAAGAGTATCGGCTCAGCAACACAATAGATAGGGGGGTGGGGGTGGGGGGTTGAAGGGGGGCATAAACAAATCAGTATAGAGGGTTTTGGGTTTGGGGTAGGGGGGAGCAGGGTGGGGGTGGGGGGCAGAGAGAGAGAGATGGGGGATATGGATCGTAAGGTGTGTATTTGATGTAGGGAAGGAAAGGGGAAAGGAAATAAAGGTCAGAGAAGGAATAGAGAATATGGAAGGGAGTTTAAAATGGAGTAAATGGAAGGAAGGAAAGGTAAAGAAATGGGAGTATAGAAGGGGAGTATTTAAAATGGAGTAAAGTAAGGGTTTATATATGGTGAAGTAGACTATATATATAAAGAAAGGGTATTATGATGTGGAGTAAAGTAAGGATATGATAATTATGAGGTGATATAAATAAAGTAAGGTGAGGTAGAATAAAGTAAAGTAAGGTGTATAATTATGAGGTAGAGTAGAGGTAGAGTAAATAAGTGTATAATTATGAGGTACAGTAAAATAAGGTGTATAATTATGAGGTATAATAAAGTAAGGTGTATAATTATGAGGTAGAATAAAGGAAAGTAAGGTGTATAATTATGAGGTAGAATAAAGTAAAGTAGGGTGTATAATTATGAGGGTAGAATAGAGGTAGAGTAAATAAAGTGTATAATTATGAGGTAGAATAAGCGAAAGTAAGGTGTGTAATTATGAGGTAGAATAAAGTAAAGTAAGGTGTATAATTATGAGGGTAGAATAAAGGAAAGTAAGGTGTGTAATTATGAGGTAGATAAGGAAAGTAAGGTGTGTAACTTATGAGGTAGAATAAAGGAAAGTAAGGTGGTGTAATTATGAGGTAGAATAAAGGAAAGTAAGGTGTGTAATTATGAGGTAGAATAAAGGAAAGTAAGGTGTATAATTATGAGGTAGAATAAAGGAAAGTAAGGTGTATAATTATGAGGTAGAATAAAGTAAGGTGTGTAATTATGAGGTAGAATAAAGGAAAGTAAGGTGTATAATTATGAGGTAGAATAAAGGAAAGTAAGGTGTATAATTATGAGGTAGAATAAAGTAAGGTGTGTAATTATGAGGTAGAATAAAGGAAAGTAAGGTGTATAATTATGAGGTAGAATAAAGGAAAGTAAGGTGTATAATTATGAGGTAGAATAAAGTAAGGTGTGTAATTATGAGGTCGAATAAAGGAAAGTAAGGTGTATAATTATGAGATAGAATAAATAAAATAAAGTTATATAAGGGCGGGGTTAAAATGAAGAGGGCTGTTTGGCTTATACAGTAATACCAGATCAAGGTGACTAAACCGTGGGGGGTGGGGGGGGGGGTTGGGGGGGGGACCTTTGTACAACCCTATATACGGTGTCGAATTCTGTGTGTGTGTGTGTGTTGGGGGGTGTTGAGGGGGAACCTTGTACACCCTATATATGATGTAGAGGTGTGTGTGTGTGTGTGTGTGTTTGTGTGTGTGTGTGTGTATGTAATGTGTCTGTGTGTACCTACTTTTCCTTCCTTCACTAACCATGCACCTCCTCTCCTTTTATACCTCTCCCTTTTTTTTTTTTTTTTTATCTTTCCATTCTTTTCTGATCTTTATTTTTATAGCTCAGACCCTCCCTTCCTTCCTTCCTTTCTTCTCTTTCTCCCTCCCACCCCCCTCTTTCTCTCTTCAACCTCCCCCCCCTCCCCCCTCTCTCTTCACTCTCCCACCCCCCTCCCTCTCTCTCACTCTCCCACTACTTCCCTTACAACAGAAAGTATCGTATCAGCATTGGAGAGGGGAGGAGAGGGAGAGGAGAGGAGTACAAAAGAGAGAATTGAATACACGTAGTAAGAATGGAAGGAGGTGTGAGGGGAGGGAGGAAGGATGGATGGATGGCTGTGTGTGTGTGTGTGTGTGAGGGATGAAGGATATGCATGAAAAGAGCGGTTGTGAGGGAGGGAGTGTGTGAGGAAGGAAGGATGAAGGGAGGGAGTGTGTGAGAGGTGTGTGAGAGAAATAATGAATGAAGGAAGAGTATGAGGGAAGGATGGAAGAAGGTTGTGAGGGAGGAAAAGAGTATGTTTGTGAATGAGGGAAAAAAGAAGGAAGTGTGTGTGTGTGAGGGCCAGGAAAGATGAAGAGGGGAGGGAAGGAAGAGAAGGAGGAATCGTGAGGGAGAAGTGTGTGTGTGTGTGTGTGTGTGTGAGTGAGTGGGCCAAGAAAGATGACGAGAGAGAGAGAGAGAGAGAGAGAGAGAGAGAGAGAGAGAGAGAGAGAGAGAGAGAGAGAGAGAGAGAGAGAACATGAGTCATACTATCAAGGACATTTTCTTATCTCTATTTTACTGGGTTGAGTGACTTGTGGCCCTCATTTCTTTCTTCATTTCTCTCCTCTCCTATTTCCTTTCCTCTCTCCTCTTTCCTCTCCTCTCCTCTCTTCTTTCCTCTCCTCTCCCCTTTCCCCTCATCTTCTCTTTCCTCCCCTTTCCTCTCTCCCTTTCCTCTCCCCTTTCCTCTCATCTCCTCCTTTCCTCTCCTCTTTCCTCCCCTTTTCTCTCCTCTCCTCCTTCCTCTCCTTTCTTTCCTTTATACGTTTCTTGTCGTTTTTTCCTTCTATCTTTTATAGTTTCTCGTTCGTTATTTTTTGTGTCTGTTTTTCTTTTCTTATTCATTCTCTTCTCTTCTTTTCATAACACTTCACTTGTTCTCTCCCTCTTGTTCCATTTGTTCACCTTTTTATTTCTCTCCATTCTTCTCTCCTCTCCTCCTCCCTCTCCCTCCCTCCCTCCCAACTCTTAACACATTCCTTCATATTTCTCTCTCTCTCTCTCTCTCTCTCTCTCTCTCTCTCTCTCTCTCTCTCTCTCTCTCTCTCTCTCTCTCTCTCTCTCTCTCTCTCTCTCTCTCTCTCTCTCTCTCTCTCTCTCTCTCTCTTTTTTAGTTTTTCCTCCTTGATCGTCCCCTCCCTTCTCTTCTTTCTCTTCCCTCTTCCGTCCCTCTTCCCTCCTTTCTCTACATTCTCATTTTATTTTTATTTATTTATATTTTGCTTTGTTTCCACATTTCCTCATTTTTTTCTCCTAATCTCTGTTCTTCTCCTCACCAATCAAATCGTTATCATAATCACCACTAACTACTAATCTCCATCATCACCATCACCACCACCACCACCAATACCAATACCAATAATAATTCCTCCTTCACCATCACCATCCTCTCTCTCCCTTCACCATCTCACTATACTCTTCCTCCATCACCATCCACCCTCCTCTCTCTTCACCATCCCCCTCCTCTCCCTTCACCATCCCCCTCCTCTTCCTTCACCATCCCTCCTCTCCCTTCACCATCCCCTTCCTCTCTCTTCACCACCCCACTCCTCTCTCTTCACCATCATCCCCCTCTTCTCCGTTCACCATGACCACCACAATACACACCATCTCACCACCAGGATTCACGGTAAACTGCACTGTGTTGATTCCACTAACCAGCTGAACACACCTTGAGTCATAGTGCCATGCAGACCTGTGTGTGTGTGTGTGTGTGTGTGTGTAGTAGTAGTAGTAGTAGTTGTAGTAGTAGTTGATGTTGTTGTTGTTGTAGTAGTAGCAAGTAGCCCCTGTGTGTGTGTGTGTAGTAGTAGTAGTAGTAGTAGTAGTAGTAGTAGTTGATGTTGTTGTTGTTGTTGTAGTAGTAGTTGTAGTTGTAGTAGTAGTAGTAGTAGTGTGAGTCTGTATGGTGATGTGTATGGTGGTGGTGGTGGTATATGTTGCTACAAGAATGAAGGGTAGGTAAACAAACATACATTATACATTGTGTGTGTAATGTGAGAGTTATGAGAAGGTCACTTACACCACCACCACCACCACTACTCCCTGGGTATTGTCCCCTGCTGAGGAAGTAAGTATAGATGGAAGAGAAGGAGGGGAAGGAGGAGGGGGGGAAGGAGAAGAGGAGGAGGAGGAGGGGGGAAGGAGGAAGAAGAGGAGAGGATGGAGAGTTGAAAGAGGAATACAAGGGACATTAGGCTCGTTGTTTACAGTGTTATGAAGGGAATGCTGACACACACACACGAGAGAGAGAGGGAGAGAGAAAACTGTGTGTGTGTGAAAGAGAAATTGTTGTGTGTGTGAGATAGAGATAGAGAGAGAGATGAATGAGAAATGTATAACGAATGACAGGAACAAGTAATAGGTGACAGTTAAGAGAGAGAGAGAGGAAGAGATAGTGAGGGGACTATTTATATGTGTGAGAGTTTTAAAAGAAGGGTGATAGATGAACGAGGGAGGGGAGATAAGTGTGTGTGTGAGAGAGACTGAGAGGCTTATGAGAGTGAAGTAGAGTGTGCTGAGTGGTGACTGAGAAGGGGAGATAGTGTGTGTGTGTGTGTGTGTGTGTGTGTGTGTGTGTGTCGTGGTGATGTATGTATGAGTGCTTTTTGATGGGAAGAATGAAAGGAAATATATATATACAGACGGACACCACAGACATATACTGTATATAGACAAACACACAAGTTGACAAAAAAACATATCAATAAATTCAACATACTATAGCCTACTTTATATATATATATATTTTTTAAATTAAGCCATGGGAATGTTCTAACCATTTCCTTCATATCAACATTCCCTACGTGACGACTTTGTCTGTAATGGCAATACAGACGAATTATACCAAAACATTTATTTACACAACAACTTATTTACCATCTCAAAAACATCTGGAATGGGTGTTTATTTAAGGTCATATTTTTAGAGTGGAATTGTAATGTGCAGCAGGGTGGGTGGGTGGCAGATGTGAGTGATAATGTATGTAGGTTAGAGAAAGAATGCATATATATATATACAGTATATATCGACACAAGCAGGCGTGTTTATAGAGAAAGTGTGGTTGGTGTGTGTGTGGACTGTTGTACACAAGTAAACATTGGCTGTGAGTAGACAGGCATTGGTGTATATATAGACACAGACAGAAGGCAGGTAATGAGGCGAGTAGAGGAGGGAGAGAAGCAGGCAGGTGAGGGAGGGAGGAGGGAAGTATGTGGCAGGGGTGAGTATATATGTTAGACACAGGTAGGCAGGTGAGGGAGGGAGGGAAGTATGTGGCAGGAGTGAGCATGTAAGACACAGGTAGGCCAGGCAGGTCCCACTCAGTTGAACCAAAACTCATCATTCAAGAAGCTGGAATTTTAAAGTGAGATTCAAGTAGCCGGGGGAATCATAGCTTGTTCAGTCTGCCTCTCTTGTCCTGTCCCTGCCTGCCTGCCTTGTACCTGCCTCTGCCTGCCTCTCTTGTACATGCCTCTGCCTGCCTCTCTTGTACCCTGCCTGCCTGTTCCTCTTGTACCTGCTCTTTTGTACCTGCCTGTCTGCCTGTTTGTTTGTCCCTTCCACCTCTATCACGGTTAAGTCAACGTATAAATGTTGTTTGTTGTCTGTGTTTGTTGTTTATTCAGTGGGGTCGCCTTAAACTGTAGGCTATATATATTATACTCGAATCTTAAGTTGCGAGCCTTTATAGTGTATCGTACTCCACTTACCCTATACTCCACATCATTACACTCCACTTCACCACTCCACTCCACAACAACACAATACTCCACTCTACTCACCTGCCAACACAACACACCACTCCCCTTACAACACACCACTCCCCTGCCAACACACCACTCCACTCCACTCCACTCCACAACACACCAAACCACACCACAACTCCCCTGTAATAATTAGGCAAGTTTTTATCCTCTTCCCCTTGACGCCTCAGATTGCTGCCTACCTGTCTGCCTGCCTACCTACCTGCCTACCTACCTGCCCACCTACCTACCTACCTACCTACCTGCCCACCTACCTACCTATCTATCTATCTATCTATCTATCTATCTATCTACTTATCTATCATCTCATCCTTCCTACTTACCTGCATGTTTGCCTCTGTCTTATTGTATGTCAACCTCTCTTAATTCTTTGTCATGTATGTATGTATGTATGTGCGTGTGTAGTGCAGTACATTACCTATTTGCGTAATTGCTCCCTCCCTCCGTCCGTTCCTTCAACCTATATACCTATGTGTTTGTTCGTGTGTTGGTGTTCTCTGCTTCCTTGCCTGCCTGCCTGCCTGCTTGCCTGCTACTTTACCACACTGCTTGCATACTTCCTTACGTCCCTGCTTGTCTGCCTGCTACTTTACCTGTCTATCTGTCTGTCTATCTTCCTTTCCATCTGTTTGTCTGCTTGTCTATCTTCCTTTCCATCTGTCTGTCTGTCTACTTGCCTGTCCACCCACCCACCCACCCAACCCCCAACCTGTTGCGTGCAGAAGGCAGCTACCGAACAGCCACAACCAAGCATTATAAGCGGGCATAAAAGTGTGTGTGTGTGTGTGTGTGTGTGCCCAGCAGTGCCTCAGGGTGGGGTGTGGTGGCGAGGCAGACTGAGGATGCCATCTGGTAGGCTGGCCTGGGCTTGGGGGGTGACAGGGGGGCAGGGGGAGAGAGAGGTTGGTAGGTACTGAGGGGGTTGGCAGGGGGACAGGGGCAGCGAGGTTGGTAGGTGCTGGAAGGGTGGCAGGGGACAGGGGGACAGGGGCAGAGCGAGGTAGGTATAAGGGGACAGGGGTAGAGAGAGGTTGGTAGGGGACGGGCAGAGAGAGGTTGGTAGGGTGACAGGGGCAGAGCGAGGTTGGTAGGAGGCAGGGGGACAGGGGCAGAGAGAGGTTGGTATGTACAGTATAGGATGTATGTACAGATGAAGGCGTAGAGAAATTGTACAAAGGAAGCAACGAATGAGGGGGAACTAATCTTGACAGCAATTCGCTACTGCTTCTTCTGAGGTGTGTGTGTGTATGTATGTGTGTGTTCCTTTGGCTGCTATACACTTACCCCAAAACTACTCCAGACACACACACACACACACCTATATCACTAGCTCAATCGCGACAGTGTTAGTGTAGCTGGTGGATGTTAGTGTAAATAGTGTTAGTGTTGTTGTTTTTGTTGTTAGTGTAAAAATTAAGTGTTCGTAAAATTGGTGAGTGTTAGTTAACGTGTTAGTGTAATTAGTTAGTATTAATTAGTGAGTGAGTGTTAGTTTAATTAGTGAGTGTGTTAGTTTGATATATAAGTGTTAGTCTAATTAGTGAGTGAGTGTTAGTTTAATTAGCGAGCGTGTTAGTTTAATCAGTGAGAATGTTAGTATAATAAAAACAAAAATAAATAAACAATGAAATCAAGCTAACCATCTAAACGTTTGGGTGTTGTCGTCCCTCCCTTCAGTGACGTCACAAAGTGGATACGAGCATTTCCTCTGTAATGAGAATCAATGACGAGGGTTAGTTAGTTATTATCAAATGACCTCAGTTCCTGTTGGTTGGTTGGTTGGCTGCTAACGTCTCACACAACCAACCACTAATGTTACGTCCGGTTGTTAACTTGAGCCTGTTTCCTGGCATACTTTGGAGGAATCAAGACACTCCAAATGTACCAAAAGGGAATTACCATCTTAAGTCATTCCTGCACCAAGTATTATTATTTAGGAAGATGAGACGAGGGATGAAAGATGGACATGTGTGATAAACAGAAAGAAAGAGGAGGGGAGGAGAGATAGGGGGGGAGGGGTTCACGGAAATGGTATGGGCAGAGAGGATGGGAAAGGAAGAGTAGGTTTGAGAGAGAGAGAGAGAGAGAGAGAGAGAGAGAGAGAGAGAGAGAGAGAGAGAGAGAGAGAAATATACAAAGCTGGTGTGTGGGTGGGTGTGAAAGAGAGAGATAGAGTGAAAAATATACAAATCAGATGTGTGTGTGTGTGTGAGAGAGAGAGAGAGAGAGAGAGAGAGAGAGAGAGAGAGAGAGAGAGAGAGAGATTGAGATTGACCTACCGTTACTTACCGTAGGTGGGGTGACGCCTCTGGGATGCGCCGTGACGTAACGTAACAGATAGCCAGTCTTCACCGTCACACTCCTCTCTCTCTCTCTCTCTCTCTCTCTCTCTCTCTCTCTCTCTCTCTCTCTCATTATTCTCACTCACTCTCCTTTCTTTCTACGTGTTTCCTGCATTCCCACACTTCCCTCTTCCTGTTTTACTCCTATATTATACACTTCATTCATCCCCTTCACCCCCTCATTCCCACACTTCATTCATCTCCCCATGTACCCCTTCTTCCATCTTCCTTCTTTACTTCTCTCACACTCATTCATCTCAACAAACCCTCATTCTCACAATCCTCCTCCCTTCTCTCCTCTCACACTTCATTCATTCACCCCCCCCTCTTTCCCACACTTCACCCCTTCCAACCCCCAACCCCCACCCTACTTCCCACAGCCTGTTTCTCTCCTCTGCTTCCCTTCATACCGTTCTCTTCTCTCACGGGAATTGTGGACTTGAAGTGACCGCACGGGAAACCAGACTTTTACGTGTTTGTCACCTTTTTAACCTATAAAATTGCTGTTGTTGTTGTTGTTGTTATAAATTTTATTATGTTGTTGTTGTTATGATTATTATTGTTGTTGTTGTTGATGGTGGTGGTGTTGTGTTATTATTATTATTATTATTATTGTGGTGGTGATGGTTGTGTTGCGTTATTATTACTATTATTATTATCATCTACAACGAACGTCAAGTCGAACAGGAAACCAACATACATCCTTCTGTCTGTATATATGTGTGTGTATGTGTGTTATACGAGGGGAATTGGAGGGAGAGAAGGGGGGCACACACAGTCTATAATATACACTGTAGGAAGGGGGTGGCGGCGTGGGGCGGGGGGGGGGGGCGGATAATGCATGCACGCTTCCTGGAGGGACCCGTATACAGTGTTATAGTGGAGTGGAAGGGGGGGGGGGGGGTGATGGAATGGGATTAATTAATCTTCATTATACTTTCCGGTCCTGTTTATTGTTATTATTATTATTATTATTATTATTGTTATTATTATTATTGTTGTTGTTTTTATTGTGTTTTACCCTGCCAATATTGTCCATTAAGGTGATGAGTGTGGTACTAATTGGCTCGTGTTTTCTCCTTCTCCTCAGATGACTACTCTCGTGTGGAGTTGAGTTTATACCCTGGAGTGCCTGGCAGTGACTACATCAATGCCAACTACATCAAGGGGGCCAGCGGCTCTCGGGCCTATATTGGCTCGCAGGTCAGTCACTCAATGGTCTCTCATCCTTCCTCAAACAACCCCCTCCCCTCACCCACGACTGTCTTTTTTTTTGGGGGGGGGGTGGGTCAGTTAGATAACATTTAAGGGGGTAGTCACTCAATGGTCCCCATCCCCCAAACTCCCCTTCCACCAAACTCCTACTCCCCCAAACTCCCCCTCCCCCAAACTCCCCCTCCCCCAAACTCCCCCTCCCCCAAACTCCCCCTCCCCTAAGACTTTTGGGGGTGTTGGGGTCACTTAGAAAACATT
The DNA here is from genome assembly GCA_034508575.1 of Petrolisthes manimaculis. Classification (NCBI taxonomy): domain Eukaryota; kingdom Metazoa; phylum Arthropoda; class Malacostraca; order Decapoda; family Porcellanidae; genus Petrolisthes; species Petrolisthes manimaculis. Next base: position 11,564 of record JAWZYT010005377.1, read on the forward strand.
TAAGTGTGTAGAAAGTAGGCTATACTGTTAGTGGTAAATATTTCCTCCAAAATATTCCAAGCAACAGACCACCATTATCAGTCAGTGACAGGTTTCAGGCATATAAAATGAAAATAGATACTGTACTATGATTATTAGGGGTCACTCAGAAAACTTATAAAAATGAAAACAATTAAACACAGTGATAGGTTCCTGACGTATAATATGTAAATAATAAGAAACAAACTACAGTAGACGAACTTGTAACCGTTGTTCTGCAAAGGCATTTATGACCTGAACCATATGGTGGAGAAAGACAGAGGTGAGGTGAGAAACAGCTGGTAGTGGTTTGTGTGTGTTGAGTTGGGTTGGGGGTCACCTGTCACTTCAGTAGTTAAGGGGGGAGATTCTTTTATTTCTTTTATTGGTGAATTGGAAGGTCTCTGATTCCTCCTAACTATGCCGAGAAACAGATCCCCTTTTAGTACCGTCTGTTATCTGGCATAGTTAGGAGGAGTCAGTAGCCTTCCAGTCCACCAGCAACAGAAGTTCTCCTTAAAGTCGTGAACATACTCAACCCTCAGGAGAAATTTCAGAAAGTTTGCTGTATATCTGGAGAGTTGAAGAGTTAGGTGCAATTTTTTTTATGTAACCTCACTGAATGGTTACCATTAATTTACCACTATATAAACATTTTCCCCAGGGCCACAATCTATTAATATATAACTTTAAAAAATATCAATATAACACCATTGCCTATTTTCAACTGTGTCTGCTTTATTTCTGTATTACTATTTACATGATTGAAAAGAGTACATTACAGTAATATCATACCTAATGCCAGTTCAGTTCTCTGTTTGTTATTTAAATCCAAAATACACTGCCCATTACTGTTATATATTATTACACTTTACTGTACACAGGGTCCGCTGCCCCACACGGTGCCTGACTTCTGGAGGATGGTGGTGGAGTGTGAGGTGCAGGTCATCATTATGGCCTCCAACGAGACGGAAGGGGGAAAGGTTGGTGCTCCTTCTACCTGTTCTTCTCTGAGTTCTGATTTTTATATATTTGTGTCAGTGATAGCATTAAATATACATTACTGTGCTATACTGTTTATAATATTATACTTTACTGTGCCTCTGTTTGCCTATGATATAAGCTGTAGGAGAAGAGATCGAATGTCCAACCACATATTTGTCATTACTCTTGAGAGACTGACTTGAGACCTACAGTATATACCAGCCTGATCCATAACCTTCAATGTATCAGTCTTTTATTCCCTTAAGTACCTGACCTTCGTGTCTTGTTATTCTTTTACTTTAACTGAACTGTCTTTCCTTAGCACAAGTGTGAGTGCTATTGGGTCAACGGTCAGAGTGAGGAGCGTCAGTTTGGGAATGTGACGGTAACGTTTGTCAAGGCGAGGCAGGTGTGTCCGGACTTCATGGTGCGTACCCTCAAGATAAAGCACACCACTGAGGCCGGTAAAACTGGTGAGTAGCAGCATTTAAAGTTATTATAGTACGCCCTTGTTTTCCACTGATGTGATATGTATGCATTGCACTGTTTGTAATGCATCAGTGCATCTGTGTACAGAAAGACCATCTTTGTACATTACTCACCCATAAACCCAGTGAATAATGATGGTTTACTGTTCGGTACACAGCTTCCTAGACAACGATATAATACACACCCATAACAACAATGCAAACTGAGGAATTACTACTGTATTATCATTTGTATATAAATTATTATGGCCATGGGTAGCACTATTTGCCAAGTGTGTGATGAAGAGTTCAGGTTCTGCTTGAAAGATTATGTACAGTACTGTTAAAGCCATTGATAAAAGGGAAATGAGGTATTAATGATTATGATGATGATAATAGTGTAAATACAGTCTTTGTATACATATTTTATAACGGCATTATGTCATCCCCCAGAGGAGCGCACCATCTGTCAGTTCCACTATGTGTTGTGGCCGGACCATGGAGTGCCTGAGACAGTGCGACCGCTCCTGGACATGGTGCGGCTGGTTCGAGACTGCCAGGCCTCCGAGACTCTGCCTGTATTGGTTCACTGTTCTGCTGGTTGTGGCAGAACAGGAACAATCTGCGCCATTGACTACGTTTGGGGGCTGCTGAGGGCGGGGGTGAGTCATTCGGACAGTCTTGCTTCATGCACATGTGGTATCTGTCATAATGTGTGTAGGGATACGTTTTTTATAATGTTTAGCACTTTCAAGCTTAGTTTATGGTAGTGCATATGTAATGTCTAACTAACTTGTCTTGTTTTGTGCAGGGGTATGTTTCCATTATACTCAAAGGTTTGTTTTCAGAGCTACAATAACTTTTATGATCAGGATATTTTTGACATAAACTTAGAACATTACAGTAAATTCTCTCAAATCCGGAAGGCAAGGGAGTTTTGGATCTCCGGATTAATGAAAATTCCGGAGTTACGAGTTCGCTTACGTATACGTATACGTATACGAACCCATACATATATTCCATCTCTTTTATGTTCTCACTTTTTGAGGCATAGGCACGAAGCTGGGCGGCCTTATATTTTATATCATAAATAGTCGACTGACCAACGCCATACTCAACCGCAAGGCAAGACACACGCGCACCTTTTTCAATCTTCTCCAGCACTTTTAGCTTCTGAGCCAGTGTTAATGATACATGGCTTCTCCCTGGCTTCTTGCCCTTCTCTGTGGGCTTCGTATGTTTCTTGGGATGGCGTTCAGGCGGCATATTTGAGCTAAATAAATCACGATCCAGGGAAGTATATGGCGGACGAGAGTTTAAACTAGACTGAGGAAAGGCGGGAACGAACTGTTACCAGGTCCAATTGTTACCGCGCGTGTTACAGAGTTGCACGAGCAGCGATTTGATGGATCTTTTTTGGCACAATAGTGCTGCCAAAATGTTTTCCTTCAAAAATATAAAGGTTTTTTCAGAGTTGCCATACCCGCCCGGGAAAAATCCCAAGATCGTGTTTTGTTTTTGTTTTTCTGTTTTTTTATGTTTTTTTTCATATTTTCTCTCTCGGAGAAAACTCTCCGAGGTTTCGAGTACTCCGAGGTTCTGAGTTCCGGTTTAGAGAGAATTTACTGTATAATAATCTGATAAGCAATGGAAGAATTACAAAATTATGAAAGTCAGGATGTTTGCAAGATTATGTTTTTAATTTTGGTAATTCTGATAGGTTCAAGATTATATTATTCTAACATACCTGGTGGTGAACCCTCAACAGCGACTGACGGAGAACCTCAACCTGTTTGGACTGGTGAAGGACATGAGGCGGCAACGTGTGGCGATGGTTCAGACCCGAGAGCAGTATATCCTCCTTCATCGTGCTGTCAGGGAACTCTTCAGGGAGAGACTCAAGGTCATTGATGCTCACCCTTACGAGAACATCGCCACCGATGGTACACCTCTCATCCTGCGGGAGAAGGAGAGCGACTATGAGGAGCTCTACGTCAAACCAGAAAAGCAAGGTGAAAAAACAAATAAGTTATACCAACAAAAGTTCATGTCTTTGCCTTAATATTTCCAGTCACCCCAGAGAGTTTGACCAGATGCAGTTTTGCCCTGCAGGTGCCCTAACCAGATACTGTACTGTACACTAATCCTCTGGAGTGACTGGACAATGTGTGACATATACAATCCAACAAACAGTATTTATGGAGAGACAATTGAAGAGAGGAAAGGCTGTCAAAACCCTAAAAGCCTAAAAACTTCAGTGCAGTACAGTATTGACTATTGATTATTTCAGATGAGAGTGCCAAACCCAAGCCACCAACCACAGCACCAAGTGTAGTGTCTACACCCACCGGTTCCCTCACTCGCTACACTCACACTCAGCCTCCCACAGGTGAGTCAACACATTAAGTCATTAACAGTGCTGCACCTTGCCTAAGTTTGAAATGTGTTATACTAATTTTGTAATACAGCTGTTTTTATTATTTGGTCAAAAATAGTTACAGAAGAACTTGCTATGATTCAATTCCAGTTGTTATATGGTTGATAATAGTCCTGCAATGAAAGAGCATAAGAATATCTTAATTATATTAAGTTTTAGGGTTTAGAAAAAATATGTTGTTGAATAGGTGTTTGATATTAAAAAATATGTGTAAATTCCAAATAATTGACATAGCAAAAATAACTGAAATCCATGAAGGTGTGGTGTTATAATGTAAATCACTTAATCAGAGAGTAGAGGAGAGTGTTTTGAGATAGTTTTGGTATGTTGAAAAAAGGGATGAAAATAGAGTGATGAAAGAAGTGTATGAGAGTACCGTATATGAAGGACAGAAAAAGGGCACGACTAAAGATGAAAATAGTTTTTCTTTAAATAGATTATACAGTATTGTGTCCATGATTCTTATGGTTATGATTATGTAGTATCTATTTTGTATATTATACAGTAGTTTACTGTATATAATATTGATATTTATATATTTTTTCAACAGATTACCTTGTGTCCAGCTCCCCAATCAGTAACCTGGAGCGATCCCTCTCTGCCGTTCCTTTGCTTCCTCACAAGTTTTCCAAGTCGTCCTCATCTGGTGTCTATGGCTCCCCAGTTCCACAGCCCTCCCCTCTTGTTACTCACTCCTCTCCCCTCCCCCAGGCTTCCCCAGTATCCCTCCCCTCCCCCAGTCAAGCACAGATCAGCTACTCATCACCCACCTTCCAGTCAAATCCCCCAATGTCTCCTTTACCACTCTCTAAATCCAGTCATTCCATCCCTCATGGTTCACTCTCCCACTCGCTGTCAAATCATGCTCTTGAATCATGTTTGAGTAGTAAACTGGGATACCATCCCCACTCCAAACATGAAAAGGAAGCAGAAAATGCAGCCCACAAGAGACAGGTCACCCAGCCAAGTTTATCTTCACCACTTGAGGTGCTCTGGGATAGTTTTACTCACTCTGTTTCTGCAAGTCCTCAGCATCTTTCATCCAACAGTGCTACTCCTTCAGCAACACCCAACAACACTCCCACACCATTGCATGGGATAGCAAGCCAGTCAGGACAAAGCCTTAGTTCTCCACAACTGTCATCAAAGAGTAGAACACCTTCCCCAAGAGTCACTTACAGGAAGCCAGTTGAGATTCGTAAACCCAATGAGAGTAGTCAGTCAGATGAAGATGCTACACACAAAAGTACCGAAATTATAAGGAGACCCAGTATAGCCAAACTCAAGGAATTGTTTGAGAAAAGTGGAGAGCCAGAAACTCCACCAGGCGTGAGACTATCCAGGAGTGCCAGTAGTGTCACCTCCAGGAAGGGCCTCAGTGTTCATCCTGACTCAGAAGGAGGTTTTAAAGTGAAGCGAAAGAGTAGCCTTGGAGCCGAGGAAACCATACAGTCAAAGAAGGCCTATGAGATTGTGGAAAAGTCACGACAACAAAACTTGCGTATGTCACAATCACAAGTGTCTCCCAAACATCAAGCATCAGTCCCGGTCACTATTGTCTCTGCTGCAAAGCCACCATCTAGTCCAGTGTCTTCAAGCCCAGTAGTACAGAGAAGAGCTCACCACATAGTAAATGATTTTCAAGAAGATGGCTCGACTTCTGCATTGTTAGCGAAAGTGGATGATCGACCAGCCTTACCAGTGAAAAAGAGCAAATCGTTTAGATATGCCAGACCAGTAGAGGCAGCAACAAACACCATTGCTTCAACACGAAGTCCAGAACTATCCAGGAAAAAGGTGGACATAAACACTTACTTCAGTTTAGACCGAAGTAAAGCAGATGTTTCTTCTGTACTTAGCAAGTCTGAGAGTGGAAATGTAAACTTTATTGGAGACATACCTTCACCGAGAGAAGGATTCAAGTTGTCAGTCTACCAAATGCCCAATGCCAGCAACTCTTCTTTATCTCCTCCCCAGGCTTCTCATGGAACAAAAGAAGTTTTACCATTAGACTCTAGATTGGACTGCAAGCCACAGATTCCACCAAAAAGAGTCATTGGAGAAAGATTTAGAAGCAACAGACACCAAGATTTCCACACTACACCTCAACCTTTTACTTCAGCAGCCTCGGCCAGCACCTCACAGGTGTCGCCTTATACGAGTGAAATTTTTTTCAGTCGTATGCACCAGGCTCAGTCAGACCGGTCTATCTATGACTGCCCGAGGGAACTACAGGCAGCAATAAAAAATGAAATTGACAACTTCAGCCAGAGTCATCATGGTTCACGATTTGCCAAAGATAGCATCCCACAGTCCTTTCCTGAGACTGAAACCAAGACAGTGTCCAAAGCATCTTATTTCTCTCCATTAACAACTCCCAAATCTTCACCAACATCAGATGTGACACAACAAGATGCATCAACAACAACAACAACTATGGGTAAAGAGTATGTAAATGCCAGAGTGATGAGAAACCCTAATGCCAGTGCAAGAGAAACTCCTAAGTTGGTTTATGTCCCAGTACCCACCAAACGAGGATCCAGGGATAAGCCACACGAATATGCCAACTGTGATCTCACCGGATATTCACATCCGGATTCCACTGAAGAAGAGTCCAGTGATTTTTACATGGATCCACATACCTTCAGGAAGGGAAGTACTGGTAAGTTTCCACTCTATGATGAAGTTATGCCCTCATCTCCCAGCAAAAGTGACTGTTCTCCAACCTCATCCAGGGAAACTGTTATGTCTCAGCTGCTTTCTGCTTCCACTCCCTCAGCCACCACTCCTGGTTCAACTGATTATGAAGTTATGGATTTTGGTGAGTCAATTGCAAGCGTGGATGAAGTATTTGAAACAGTTAATTATGAACTCATCGACAACAAAGAGAGGCAAGGCCACAAGACCATTGAGAACAAGAAAGACTTTTATTCCAAGAAGGAGTTGGACCCCATAGCAAGACAGGTATTCCAGGACTGTAAAGACTACCTCCTCCACAGCAACAACAAGTCCCCTGTGCCATCCCTAATGCCCAAACCTCAGGATAAGGAGAAGGAGCCTGACAACACCACCACCACCACCAGTACAACAACCAGGTCTGGGGTCTCATCTCTTGACACAAGCATGGATGTGGATGAGGTAAAAAGTAAAGTCAATGTGGCTCCTCAGGGGTTGCGGACCAGAGAGAGACGGAACAGTTACCGACAGGCAGTGAATCCCATTATTCAGAATGAAGGAAAGTCACTTGAGGGTGGCAGGCCACATCCAATGCTACAGCAAACGAAGAGTATCCACAAGTATGAACCTATATGGTTTGAAAATGGGAAACATATGATGAGAAGAAATGATGCAAGTTCCAACATCAGTCAAGACAACGTGCATCAGCAACATCATCCGTTACGTATAACAAGAAGTCAGGGCGATGGAGCACCTCAGCAAAAGCCAAACTGCTCTAATGTTTATGTGCAAGTGCAGCCTCCCTTAGGAGAAGATCATGGGCCAAACCTAAACCAGAAGTCCAGCAATAAAGATGCACAGTTCAGGGAAAAGCTAGAGGAACTGCACACTCTTGTAAACAACCTGGAGCGACAGAAGCAGGGTCAATCTAACATGGCATGGCAAAGGTTCATTGATGATGACAATAACTCCAAGGGCTCAGGCAGCAGTAACAGCACCCTCCAGTCTCGCTCTACATCATCTTCAAGGTCCACAGAGCCCCAGGAACCAATATACGCCAATGCTCACATGCTGGTTGGGTTTCCGTCACACTCACCTGTCAGATCACAACAGCAGCAGCAGAGGTCCACTAGGCACCCAGAGCCACTACCGGAAACAAGATCACCTCCTCCTATCCGTCACAGTCGTACTGAGGCTAAACTGGATGTGGTGGATTCAAAGTCTGGTAGGCAGTCACCTTTACTCAATGGCAGTTCATTGTATGGCACAATTGCAACTACAACATTCAGAAGTAAGCAGTCAGACAGTGCCCCACTCATGTATCAGAATGCTAGCTCAGGAAAGCCACCATCCCCATATAACAACTTGCCCTCTACTGCCACTCTCCCAGCTCGAACCACCACCTTGTCTCCGACCCCTTACCACAGTATACCTCCACCCAAAGGATTTGGAAGTGGGGCATCCCCTAGTACTTCCCCGAACCCCATTCAGAACATCCAGCAGAATCGTGAGAACTGGGATCCATCCAGCAGTTCATCTCCGTATTACAACATGTCAGCATTCGTGAGCGGCAAACCTGGGCAGCCACAGAGACCAATGGCAGAGATGCGGCAGGGAGGAAAGTCCCCCTACTCTAATATCCCACCAAATTCTGCCATGGCTCGTTCACGTGTACATCCCCCACATCAACCTTCTAAAGCTCGCATTGTGGGAGATATTGCTTATGTTGGTAAGGATTATTTATAGCCTATTAGAGTGTCCACAAGTATTAAATAAATTAAGGTAAGCTGAAGGAATCACACTCACCTGATTGTCAATGATGTGATATAAATACCTGAGAGTTTTGGTCATTTCTCTGCTTAGTCTTGACCACTGCAGGTGGTGGCAGTGTCCAATAAAACGGTCTGGTTTTAAACTTTCCATATACAGTACCAATGTGAGTTTTTTTCATGTTATGTCAGTGTGTTTTTAATGCTGTGTACAGATCATTTCCTTTTTTTTTATTGAATAGTTCATTTCTCAACATGTTGTAAGCTGCTCTCCCATCAAATACAGTATAGTACACTTAAGTACTTCAAAATTTTGATTTAGTTGTGTGTGTGTTTTAAAATGAAAATAAAGTTCAATCAACTGTACTTGCTCTCAAAAATTGTATTTACTGTATTTACATAGAACGGTGAGCTCTTCCATATTTATATTCAAATGCTATACTGTAATGAATAAATGTAGTACTTGTGAAATACTGTAATAATCAAGAAGTTATGTTGATATATAATAACAATAATAAGATATTGTTTTATTCAGTTTTAGTTTCAGTTTTTTATCAGCAGTATTTATGGATGAATGTTGATTAAGAATATTGTACCACTAACTGTATTAATGCATAAATTACTGTGAACTTCAGGAGAGGAGCCAGTGCGACTGAGGCGTCCAGGTCCCACAATTCCTCTTCGATCGGATGGTGGGAACAGCGGGGAGTCGAGGGGATCCGATGGTATCCCAGTTGCCCCCCCAAGGATCAAGAGAACCTCGGGAGCCCCTCGCCACAGTGCCCTCGATCCCAATCCTCCACTCCAGGACAGGCGTATGTTGTGGTGTGGTGCTTGTAGTGGCTTAATTAAGGGGTCATGTGATATTGTTGGCAAATTGAAGGTTACTTTTTTCACCAAGCTGTGCCACAAAATTGATCACCTAAAAATTACTGACATTCCATATTTCTTTGCACAGTTGGGAGGACTCGGTAGTTTTATATTCGCTGACAACATCATTACTCCTTTAATTTGTTTGGTGGTCCAATCTGTCTGTGTGGCATTTAGTAGTTTTTAAAGCTTTTAGTACCAATATAAGCAAATAAACACATGATGCTCTTATTTCTGTGATCTGTGTTATGAGATGTAATTACTTATCAGTGAGCCGAGTAACATGCAGACTGTCGAAGCTTCTCGTGGTGCACTAAGTAGCAAGATAATGGTTAGTATGGTAACTATGGATTTGGTTTTTCATACATACTGTACAGTACTTGATTTACAGAGGAGGATTGAAGATACCTTTGTCAATCACTTCCCAGTATGCGGAAACTCGCACTTAGCTGCCGTATAATACCTTGTGATGGTGGTATATTGGGAAAATAAACTGCCTTCAATGAACCATCATCATTTGAGGAACAATAACCTTATCTTGCAGCAAGGTGGAGTAGGTGGAGTTTTGGCATAATAATTTATTTCTTGTGAGATGCTGAGATCTGTTCCTTCCTGCATAAAAAGAAAGAGTAAAGAATAACACCCCACCGCTCATTTGTTTAGCATGAAATTGTACATTCAGTTGTTCGGTCTCATCTCTTATGCGTGACTTCTTTCTTACTTTCTTGGTAAATAAACATAGATAAATTAAAGTTAAATGAATGCTGTACCATATTGAAATCCTCGGCATTCGTAGGACCTGTATATCATACTGGTTATGCATTATTTATCTAAAAGTATTTTAATGATTGTTATCCTTATAGCTTTTTATTTGTTTTCCATGAGTGGGTAAAATTTTTTTACCGTATTCTAAACTGTTCCACATAAACTGAGGTAGTCTGAGTCTTGACACAGCTTGAAAGGATCAAAAGCCTTAATTTACTAAAAGCATCTTGCCTCATTGAGGAACCTGTGATTTACTGTAGTTGGAGAGTAAGTGACTCCTGGATCCTCCAAATTGTGCCAGAAACCAACACCTGTACTGAGGGAGTTTGTATCATGGCATATATGGAGGAATTCATAGCCTCTGCTTTTCAACTTTGCAGTATTGCAGGGTTTTTATCTTTGATGGTCGAGGCTGTCAATCTCTGTCCTGCAGTTCACTACCATGCTCACTGTACAACTGTATGTTTCCCATTTTCACCAATTATTTTTCAACCCTTGGACTACAGGCTTTTTCTCTGGGATGTAAGTTCATCTGGAGTCTGTGTAATGTGTAGGACATCATCAATAGTTTAGAATATTTTTATGGACAAGGTGACAGCAGAGGTTGAAGTAGTTTACTAGAAGTTGGAAAGGAGAAATGAAAGGAATCATTAGCCATTATACAACTAACATATGCAACAGGCTTCAGGAAAGAAAAAGGGAAGGAAAGCTATAAGAAAAAAAGTTATATCTTTGTGTAATTTGAGGAATTATCAGTAGTGAATGAGCAAGTTATATTTTCTGAGAATTGAACTCTAGGCCAGTAATTGTGATGTAAAAAAAGAATCAGACAACTTGGTTCTAATTAGAATTCAAAGTACCGTACACCTGGGTGAGCTTTACTTATCTGCTGGCATTATTGTATCTGATTCCTGGTGGAAAAGAGTTACAATTTCATTCTTATCCCAATCAGTGATGTGTTATGATTCAATATTCACACAATTCTGTGTACATCCAGAGTACAATATATTTCTGGCATGGTGTCTGACATGTTTTGTGTAATATGAGAACTATGTCTCTATATCAGAACATAAAGTGGACTACAGTCAACTAATGGTAAATGTTCACTGCCTACCAGAAACTTTGAGTCAAACTGTGTTTGGTAGAAGCTTGCCATTAATGGATTAGAATTCACCCATTAGTCAATCAGACACCAAGTACAGTACAGTACAGATATGAATAATTATGGTTCATGATCATTGTACTCACTTCCATGCAAATCACAGAGCAGATTATGTATATAGATATATAGTCATATATGGGGTAAGATATAGTCACTAGTATACAGCACTGGTGTGTTTCTTGGTACAGTTTGGGGAAGGCAATAATCTCTAATTTATAATTAAAACATTGACCCCTTCAATATTACAGAGCTTTTATTTTTTTACATATTTCTTCACATTTGTGATGAGTTTTTGCTACAGAAAACCACTCATTTGTAGCACACTTGAAATCATGAACCTTAAGCCTCTTAATTATATCAAAATTTGCATCTCAACATTTCCAGGCAGTTAAAGTTGCCTGGCATAAGGATGAGTACATTTTTTTTTGGCAGTGTCACCATGCTAAAGGAACTGTTCATATATCCGTAACATGTGTGTTTTAATGTGATAGTGTTAGAAGAAAAAGCTTTAAATACAGTAATTACATGCCTTCAGGATAATACTTTTGATTATCAATAGTAGTAAGTACAGTGCAATACTGTACAGTATTTTTTGACAGAGGCAGCTTTTTTTATTTGCTTTATTATATGTAAATTTTCTATTGTATTTTCATTTGAATCCAGTCTATTGTGTTCAAGTTTTTCAATAAGACATATAAATTAAAGGTGTTAAGGTTCATCTTGGTGGCTGCTTGTACTCTTATTATATTCTGTAAGATGAATAGATGATGTGCTGTAAATTGTTATTGTTGTTGATTTTGCTTTGAATATGGTAGCATTATTTTTCAGATATAATATATTTAACAGCAGCAGCAATTTGTAAATAATTCCTGCTTATACTAAATATATAGACTCAAGTGATTGGGTGAATCTGAGCATGTTAGTAACATTTATATCTAGATGCTTATATTACATACAGTGTCTGCTCAGAGTAAGTTGCAAATCGCAGTGCAGTCTTGTAGTGTTAATATTAGATAATTCTCTTTGTATAGGTTCATCTGGTGCTCAAGACAGCCACAGACAAACTATTCTAACAGCCAAACAGGTAATGCTACAGGAATTGTATATACTGTATATATTTTTTATGTCCTTGTACTTCAGATGCTTTCTAATTAATTGGAAAGGATAATATTATTGATTACATAAAATAAGCACCAAATGAGGAGAGGCCATTAATGACAATATTTTGTTGTTGCTTTAACCTTGAAAGGTTCTGTAGATAGTGAATTGAAGGCTACTGATCCATCCAAGCTGTGCCACAGAATAAACCATCCATTATTATGAGTAATTCTCTTGTTGGTGAATTGGAAGGTCTCTGATTCCTCCAAATTATGCCACGAAACAGATCCCCTATAGGTACCATTGAGGGCGTCTGTTTCCTGTCATAGTTTGGAGAAGTCAGAGACCTTCAATTTGCCAACAAGAGAATCTCCCCTTAAGGTCATTTGTTTTGTGGTATAGTTTCAAGGAATCAGTACTGGTAGCCTCCAACTTTCACCAGCATTATACACCATAATTGAAAGCAGCAGAAAATGTTGACAGTACTGTTTCAGAGGATGTTTATTTTATGCAATCTGTCTGTGAAGTTTATATTTCTGGTCATGACACCAATTCTGAAAAATTACCATTATATTTGGAATATAGGACCTGATTTAGCTTGGCATCTTATAGTTTTATATTATGTTGCAATATTATTTTTATTTGTAGAAGTAACATGAAGTGTGTTTCAGCCTGCAAGTAATATTTCAGAACAGGGTTAACAAAATTTCTGATCTTAAGTAAATATTCTATTTTCTCATTTCTAAAAGTATGTTCTCATTTGTAATGTTTCTCAGTTTTTCAAGGGTTTCTTCTTTCTGGTTCAGTACAATATACTATAGTTTTCATATTGATATGATAACAGTACAGTATATTGATATTACAGTATTAGTTATGTATAATGGTGTTGGTCTTCAAGCTCTTCCAACTAACAGTATCTGTAGTAGTTTGAGGACAGTAATACTTGCATACTGTATTCAGTACAGTAAGGCATCAGCCAAAAAGAAGAATGTAGCATAATGTCTCACTTACTGACTTACTGGCAGTCATGAGGAACTCGTTAAATACTTTCTCTTCAGATGCTCGTTTTCCCTCGCATATTCAAAAGAAGAAATATGTGTTACTTATATGAATGACTATGGGTAAAACCTAAGTCATTGTAAATAGTAGCACTTCTGTCTTGTATTTGATAAGTAGGTCAAACCTACAGGAAATGGAAAATGTGAATCTCCAAGCTCTCTATTATATAATGACATTTTCACTCCCTGAAAATGCTGTGATATACAGGTGAAGGCGTGGAACTCAATGCTTTCTTTCCATTTCTTGTGGATTGTGTTGAACTGCAGTTTATGTGAGGGTGAACTGGTATCAAACCCAGTCCATTTTAGCCCTTGGAGTAAAGTCAATTGTTATCTTGTGCAGGCAGGGCTGAACTATCACTTCTACTAGTGCGGTGTGGGATGGGGTTGGCCCGGCTTGCTTGCTAGTACTTCTGCTTCTCTCCTTCTTTGACATCTGAGACACACCTGCTGTCTCTTGCCGGCCACCCAATATTGTAGGATTATTTTCATGTCATTATAGTTTTCTGTCTGGTATGAATGGCTAACAAATTTTCTTAATGTGTTATTGTGTTTATGTTTGAGATCAGTATACAGCACTGAATGTGACAGGTTGTTTAAGTGCATTTGTATTAAGTTGAATGTAATATTTTGTGAAACTATACATGGTTGATATAATATACAAGAGCAGCATGCTGGGTATCTGATAACTCAGCATGTTAACCCAAATAATTACTCGGCTGATAGTTTCACTCCAATAACAGTTCATTATTTACACAGTGTATGATGCTTTATGTTTTGCATTGTGCATGTATTGTATGTTTACTTACTATAACAGTTAAATGGGAATGATTATCAGATCTCTATATGGAATTTACCAGGTCATGAAATTTATTAACTTCATAATTAGATACTGATGTTTACACACTTTTACATAAATGGAAATCATAAACCCTTTTTATTGTTATGGAATATATAACTCTTATTTGATGTGGTATACAGAATAAAAAAAAAAATTATAATTAGAATGTTACTTTCTGGCAGGTATGGCTAGAATTGACAATTTATGGCTTCTTTTTGTATGCAGACATGGCCTCTGAGCGATGATGAACCACCACCAGCCATCCCAGCAAAGACAGCTGCTGCCTATCAGTACCCCGACCCCCCTCCTCCCCCACCTCACCTTCACCCTCATCACCCACCACTATCACATCACTCCCCATACATGCAGCCACCTCCACCAAAACCCGTCCAATCATCACATCACCCTCTAACATCATCCACATCATCACCACCATTATCTTCATCAGCATGTCAGCCCACCACCTCATCAACCACATCTGCATCACACACCAACAACAACAACAACAATCAAAAGCAACACTCCTCTCACAAACGTCCTTCTCAAGACCCTCAGCCCAAACTGACAGCAATCAATGTTCATTCTTTTCCCAAGCCCCAACAGCAAAATGAACTAAGTGTACAGCAGCAGGATGGTGAGGTGGCCAGAGTGGGAGAGGCTGCTTGTGGTATTGTCAGTGAGAGTACATCAGATAGTTCAGATGATGAAGGCATTTTCCACAAGTTCACAGCACCAAACTTTTTAAGGAAGTGGCGGACAAATACCAACAAACAGATAAGTCCTGCTGCGTCCTCATCCCCAAAGTCTGCATTTTATGTGGAAAAAGACCCACAACAGAAAGAGAACAAGTCTGTGAAAGAGCAGCAACAGAACAAGGAAACTGGGGCACCGTCCCCAACCTCACCCAAGCCACTTGTAAAGGCCTTTGGCAAACTTCGGCAGAATTCAAAAACAGTCGCAGCAAACTTCAAGTCATACCTCAGCCAGCGGGGAGAAAGAGGTGATGGAGATGGAGGGGGTACCATGCCCGTGGGGCCACAAAATGGCAGGCCAGGCGGGACCTCACTTGGTTCCCCAAACATCTCTCGTGGAATTCAGAAGAGTGCCAGCTCTGGTCCAGCCATCAATCCCTTCTCTCAAGTGGTACAAGAATATAGTAAGTGATTTGCTGTACTTTTCCTTACATATGTAGTGTATGATTTATGTCAAATATTGAGAATGGTGAGGACTAAATACAAGCAAACTTAAGGCCTTCACCGGTATTGTTAAATAAAAAAAAAAAAGTGTGAGAGGTCCAAAATTATGTTCAATTTCATTCAAGAGGCCAAGACATATTACATTTAAAAAAACATAAGTCTCAATTGAGGGAATAATGGATGATGGTCGATGTTCCATGGTTGACCAGTTGTGTACAGTATTTAAAAGACTGATAGTACCGGTTAACTCTTGCAATAAGAAATTGGACAAAATTGAGATGACAACGCTGTACAGCTTGTATAATAATTCCATAAACTTATGCTACACTTCATTAATTATTCCTATGTCATCATTATCTTTAGGCATCATTCCCTCTTACTTTACCTTATTTATTTACAATACAGTATATAGCTGTTTTATGAATCAATGTCCTCTTTCCCAGAATACCCGACACCTATACCAAAGAAGCCTGGGGGCCCTGTAGAGTTGCCTGGGTCTGTGAGAAGCCCAGACATACCTCCTGCTGCCCCTGGTCCCAGCAAGACTAAGCCCCGCCAGCAGTACCTTTAATTCTCCCCACTCCACTTTACAGTAGTACAGTATATATATATTTTTTTTTATGGCTGATGGTAAGTGCCCAGAGTCAATATCATAACCAAGTCCCAACTAGAGTCTGTTTTTTGTTTTCCGGCTGAATTTAAATATCCACAGCCATTATCATAGAGTTTTTCTTTCTACACCTTAATTGGCTGGTACTGTATATGGCTGCTAACCTCGGGGATGCAAATTTCAACACATCTTGGTTATCATCCTTCATACCGGTGAGAAAAATGCAAATTATGCCATACCCATTGTTTATAAGGGAACAGGACACATTCAGGGGGGATCACTTTTTGTATGATATTTTTTAATTGCTCTTGAATATTACCTGTTTTTATATATCTAAAAACAAATATCTGTAAACTGTCTTCATCCTCTTCTGCTTCAGTACTCCTTCTCCTCCACCTCCATCTCCTACTTCTCATACATTTTCATCAGGTTGTGTACTGCTGAATGGAGAAGATCTGATTTACTCAGTTAATATGTTGTTAGGTTATGGTTAATGTTTATTGCCTGGTGATGAGTTTTATAATGGACTTAAATTTTTCATAGTTCATTGGTGGCACTGAATTTAGTTTGTTAGTGTCCATCTGTTGCTGCAGTCCCAGTTGTCCCATACTACAACATTGTATCCTAAGCTTTTTCCTTTATTCCTCATCTCACACTAACCAATGTGTTCCAACCAAACTGATTGAGAATGACTGTTGACTCCACATGAAAGTAATGTACTTTACTGTACAGTACAATGATATTTAATATACAATGATATTTACACAAAGTTACAGTAAAACAATTTGGCACAGCATGCTTCCAAATCACTATGAGTTAATATTGGTTTAAAGTTATAGGAATAATATTTGATATTACCGTATAGCTTTATACAGTAGTTATATTGTCCATAAACAAGGCCTATAAAGTAATGACGATGGCCAGTTCACAAACAAATGAGGAGAGAAATTCTGACCAGATTTTGTATTTTGTTCTCACAAATGTATCATTACATGTGTCTATGTGGAGGGAACTGTATATCTAGGTCTTTCAATTCAGTACCTTGGATGAATATCACTGGTTCAGAAATTGATTGTTTGGGAGGACTGCTCTATTAAGGTTCTGAAATAGAGTATGATAAAAACAAAAACTGATTAGATATAAAAGTTTGGTGGCCTGAAGGGGGAGGAGAGTGATAAAGCCTGACATCTGTTTCTTTTGGCTTATAATAGATATTTTGTTAAAAGCTTTATGTAATGACTAACCTCTGAGTGGAAAGCCTCTACTAATTACTGTACTTGTAGCCTTCAACATATCAGCTGTGGACATTTACCATCAGCCTGAAAACAAACATAGATTGTATTGTGAATGTGACGAATATTTCCTTGAGTATGCTGAGCTTTCTGTCATTAGCCAAAGCAAAATAGAATGCGCTGAATTTACTCAAGTAGAGATAACTTTAATTTCAAATGTGTATGACTGTTCTCTGTCTGAGTTCAGCAAAATTACATACTGTACACATTTACCACAGGGAAACACTTATGAGATCTGTGCAGACTCTATGAAACTGGCAACAGCTAAATGGTTTGTTCCAGAGGTCTCTCAGTGTGGTTATATTAAGGTGTTTGATAATTTGTCTATGGTTTCCTAAACCAGAATATGGAAATACCAGATGTATTGCAGGGGTAATTATGAAGATCACAAAGTTGTTTATATACAGAATGTAAAGGTTATCAGAAAAAGAAGTTAGACACCATCTTGTATGTGAATGTCTCAGTCCTGATCTCAGATGCCATAACTATTCTGTAGTGTATTTTTCATTTTGGTGGTACATGATGGTGCCTCTAGTAGCTAATTGGCTCTCACATAATGGTAAATTAATACTGATATATCACAGATATAATATATAGCTATTAATAATACTTATACTAATTGGCCAATATGTATGTAACATATAAATGTTGATTTTAAGTGTTGAGTTTGGTGTACAGTTATGAGCCATTATTTCCAGCTTTTCCATGATGGATGAAGTGGATTATATTAAAAATTATACCTTTAAGTCCATCTCTGCCTTCTTGTGTGGACTTGACTTTATGGTTCATGACTGTACTATACTTTGTGACACTCTTACTTCCTACACAGGCCACCATGTTATTGGCCATATGCGAGAAATCATACACTAAGGAATTAGACCTCGTATTTTGGGTTCATAAAGTATCCATAGAACTATTGTACTTGTTGTTGTTACTTAGTCTATGAATTTGTCACCATATGGCTCTTTGTCATCCAGGTGCTCAAATGTTGCTTATTATTTCAGAGCTTTCTCTTCTCTACCTTTCTTTATTTTCTCAGTGAAATGTTCTGAAAACATGAACATTAACAGATAACAAAATATGTACAGTATATAATTGAGTAAGTCATATGATATTATTGAGGAAATTTATTACATATAAATGAAAACACCAAATGAGAAACTTTATTGAAAATATATTGCATCTGGTAATTCCTCAAAAATTGTCTGCTTTATATCTAGTTACATTACATAGCACCACTTTTGTACAGAATGTATTGCTTCTTAAGAAATGTCCTATGTAACAGTGTAAAACTTGAATTGGTTTGATACTGTAATAAAGTCTGTTGGCTACACAAGCTATTGACTTGACTATTGCAGGGTCAAAGATGCAACATCCTTCCTTAATCCGGTGAAACACTTCTACTAAAGCAGGAATTAGCTGCATGTTATTTGCATGAAATTTTATGTCAACAATGCTCGTCGAAATATGCTAATATTGTAGTACAGTATATAGATGCCTCTTATGAAAATGCTGTAGATTATTTCTTGTGGTAAAATTATTATGTCCTTAGGGCAGTTGTTGAATATTGTAAATCCAGTAAATTATGGCAATTATCTTGTATACCTCTCTCTAGCTTGCAGTAAATGTCCACAACTAGTGTAAAGGCATTTGATAAGTGTTTTGTAACTCCATACTTCTGAATGGTGAACATGTATAGTGGGCCATTGATGTAATATGTATTTTTAATTTGTGTCGATTAACGGAACACCATTAGCTCCTGTAGGTCAAAGGGTTTGCCATGACATAAGCATAGGCAAACATTTGAAGTGAGGGACTGAGTGCAGATTGAAATGATGGATAGAAGTTTAAGTCCATATTATATCAAGGCTCGATGTACCAAGCACAGTCAGCATTATGATGTCAACTGTGTACATTTACTGTCAGTCAGTGAAAGATAAACCATAATGACGAGTCAGGTGAATTGTCTTCCATATAAAATTTGTAAAAGCTGGCAATGGTGTATAAAATTAACCCACAAAAAGTTAAAATCCATGTAGTACAGTATTGTTCTGTAAATATAAATAGCAATAAGTGATTAATGGAATACAGTATTTTATGTACAGTAGTGTAATTGAGTTCAGTTTAGTAGAAGGAAGAAAGGCTTGATGTTGTACAGTGTCCACATAAAGTATTCTCAGTGAAACATTGATGGTTGAGAAAGTAAACAATGTACAGTATGTGACATGTGTTACTTTGGTGTGTTGGCATGGAGTCTTGATCAGTTTTCAGATGCCCTCTGTCCTGTTTATTTTATTGTCATAAAATGAAGTTGAAAGAAGACTTTTTATGGTCACTGTATATTTCCTTTAAAAATAGAATATGTAGAGATCTGTTTGGAATATATTTTCCAGTTCATTGATCAACTGCCAGAAAAATATCAGCCATAGTCAAGTTTACTGTTTGTTGCAAGGTAAAAGTTTAGAGAAGTGTGTACTTTTACAGTAACATAAATTGCAGTACACTTTACTGTACAGTATAACTAAACAGTGTGCACTGCTGTTCTAGATAATTAATTAATACAACACTTGTAGATATAATATTTTTATATGTTGAGAAAATTTGCAGCACTTCATAACATCTTTTGATTATTATTATTACAGTTTCAGTTCAAGTTACTCTTAAATGAGAAACAATCATATTATACTGTTTACCATAGAAACTCAACAAGATCACAGTCATAAAATGACCCTAAAATTATCTCCAGCAGCACCAATGAACATAATATTATAATATATACAACAAATTCTGTTACTTTCCAGTATGTGTATTTTCTTTGTCAGGATTATCAATGTAATTAAATATGACTTACCTGTACAGTATATGGCCTGTTTTTATCATGTGAAACAGTTTGATAACTTTGAAAGAAAAACTATTTAAAATCAAATAAACTATGCATTAATAGATATGGTCTCTGGTAGACCTGTTTGTAGTACTGTATATATTTATACATTCTGTATTATAGATCCCTAAATTATCAATGCACAGAAGGTCCAATTCATACAACTGCAGATGTCGGCCACTTATATTTCCGTACACTTATGTTTTGGTGGCCTTTCTTCTGCAGTTCAATATAATTCCTGCATATTGTGCACTGATACTTGTGGGATCTATTGTACCCAGTTTATTTTTGTTGTAACTAAATTATCATGTTTCTTACAACTTAAGGAGAGTTTATTACAGTACTGTGTAGTCTGCCTTTATGTCTTGTTGGTTCAGTTTTACGAATCTGATTTTGTTAACGCTCTCTAATCTGTCTTTCTGTCTCTCTGTATTTGTTTTTATACTGTATCTGTGTGTCTATAACCTGATGCTGTATCTCACAAAGGATGGTAACAGCTGAAAAGTTTACCTACAAGCATTACCGGTAGTGTCCCAATTCTGGAAAAAATCCTCATTTCATATTATCCCACCCACCATATCCCTGCCTCTTCCTCTTTTCAACCACTGCATATTCATTCAAATCTCATCCCTCCAGCTCCTAATCTCACATGATATGATTACTCTTTTCTTCTCTGTTTGCTCTCTATTTCTGAGATAAATTTGTGCCTTTACAAGACAGTTTCCCTGTGGTGAAAGGCACAAACTGTATTTATTGTATTTTAAAAGTCTGTTATATTAATAGCATAACACAGTAACTTGAACCAGTTTGCCCCAGCTTTATATAATTTGTAACAAAATTGATTCATCCAAATGACAGGTCGTGTTTTGAGCAGGAGGAGTACAGTACATTGCGTTCCACAATAATGTTACCGTTGGTAAAGCATGTACATATTTTAATACTTATTTTAATTGACCCACACAAGTAGCTACTCATGTATAGACATAGCAATGTATACTGCATTTCATGACAAACAATATGGTATTGGTACAGTACTTACATAAGGACTTGAATGCTAGAATGAGACCTGGTTTGTGGCAGTATTTACATGTTAAATCATCTGGTGTTTGTTCATAATTAACTTTAGAGATGACAGCTGTTGTTTGAGGAATTATTTCATATTTTTAAACAAATGATTTATTAAAGGAGATTCCTTTTGACACATGAAATAAGTTGGTACGAACCAGAGTATGTCTTACACTATCATTTTAGGAATAAAGTTTAAATTGTTACCAATTATAATCATAATGATAAAAAGTATTGAAAAAATAGCGAGAAAAGGAATTGTTGTCAAATAACCTATATTGCTGGAACTGGCACACATATACTACTGTACTATGAATCCACTAGCGGTATGCCAGAAAAGTCACCCTGAGCAAATCGATAGCAAAGACTAGTACAGGAACATGTAGCACCCTTAGAACCATTATTTTCATCTTGGTCATAGCCCGGCCCATGACTTTTCTTACATGTGACCCCAAGCTCTGCCTCAGCTCCAGGTTTTGTTCCAGTATTCAAGCCCAAAGGATTATTGGAGGGCAGACAGCACATTGGGTATGCAAACATAATGTGCCATATGTTGAACATTTTCAGTTAGTGCTTATTTGTAAAGGTTCTAATTTGTGATTTTTCTTAAATTTATATTTTGTTGTGGTATGTTATTTTATGTTCCGACTTTTGGACATACATGTAAAAACCTTTATAACCTTAATGATGCGTTGGTACAGTCTCATTCCAAAGCTTGTGTACCTATATAGCACAATTTGTTGAGGATTTGACTTGTCTGATACAAAACTGAACTTTGGTAATCTATGTACCGTAGTTTATTTAGTTTCCTAATACAGTACAGTACTCTACTATAAACAGCTTCTAATTTGTGACTGCATTGCAAACATTACAGACTTTATTTCGAAAAGTTAGGGAGAGATTTTAAACCTACAGTATTACCCTCTCAGCTGTATGTAAAATTTGGAGTTCACCTATACTGTACTTATGTTCTATGGTTCTTGTAGCTGCAGGGTATTAACACCCCTTTGGCCCTATGCCAATCCATTTTCATTCTTTAATCTCTTTCATCTTCTGTACCGGTAACTCTAGTAGCTGCAGCAGTCATGGTAGGAAAATAAGTTATAAGTATTTAAGTGCCATCGGCCAGTGGGTTAGATATGACAGTAATATAATGGTTTCATAGACTTCTTGCACACAGCTCTGCATCAGATACTTGAGAACCTCAAAGGTGCCAAGGTATAAGGTTTGGATGGGGCTTACTAAATTACTGATAAGTTAAATTATATATTTTTTGTAAAAGACATGGCCACCATCATTACCAGGTACAGTGTATGATTATCATATAACTGTATTCATATGTGTACATTTGATTTTTTTTTATCTCATCTTTATATCCTTCTATCTACTTTTTCAGTAAATTAATTAATTCCATTTCATTGTGAATAAAAATAATTTAGAACAAGCCATAGTCATTGCTTATTAAGTAATATTCTGTACTATAACAAGAGTAAGTACCATACAAATACTGTACAATCCTTTATCATACACTGCAGGACTAGACTAATCTATAAGGATTACTGTACATCCCAAAAATCTTTGCACATACTGAGCCTTTGAAAATTTAAAAAAAAACAGAAAGATATAGGAAGTTGAGATATTACTGTATATTCAACATTTTCGCATTTTAGGGACTCACGGCACTAGACTAAAATAAACAACATACCATCAACAACAACAACAACAACATTGCCTCTTCAGTTGCATTACCACTCTCATCTTTTTACTCCACTAACTCCATTCCCACTGACAATTTGAATCACTGCTAAATTTCCAAAGACAGTGACATATGTTGTGAAATATATCATGACTACAGAAAATGAATGTTTTGTAGGTAAAAGCATCATTTGAGGAACAACCATTATTTACGATGTTTTGTCCTTATTCAAGTTAAAGGTCTAACCCAAACCAGTTTGTCAAGAACAAATGTAGTATATTCTCAGTTCATTGGATGTACTGTACATCCATAGAACATTAATGTTTCAGAAAGTTGTTAATTCTCCCCACAAAGTTACTGTTAGTACAGTAATGTTGTACTGTACTGTATGTGTCATGCCTACATGTGTGATCATATTATGTATGTGCATATACTTTGTGTGTGGTAGGGTTTGATGGCAACAGATATTTTAAAGTCTCCAGAATGATTACGTTAAATACATGTACAATTACTGTACAGAGATTTCAGTATTACGATGAGCACAGAAAGTCACCAGCATTTTTGCCTTTAAGAAAACATAAGTTTGCCATGTATTTTTCTTTATGTTGAAATTTCAGATCACAAAAACAAATGCAAGTAATAATGAACATACAGTACAGAAAATGAAACAAGTAAATGCAGATCCTGTACTGTATAGAATTGCATCTCAAATACTGTACTAGAAATGCAACAGTATAAAGTAATTTGAACATTGTATTTACTATACTGTATAAAAACTCTATTACATAACTAGCACTTCCAGTTATAGGTACAGTACTCCGCGTATGTACTGTCTCATTTCATAACGAGAATATTTAGATATTTTAATATTTGAGAACTGCATATCAATACCAAATTTATCATAATACTGAGCAAGAAACACAAATACTTAACACACCCAAATGTATGAGGTGCAATGTCCTAGTGTTTATGTATTGTACTCTGTTGTATGTATGATGTGTAATAAATCGACTCAAATCTAATCATTTGAGAAATTTTTGTACATAATTATAAGCATCAAGTGTTAGTTTTGTATTAACACTTAATATTACTGATGCAAAAAAATGAAAGGAGTGAAAGGTATTTTGCCCTAAATAGAATTTTTGAGTAGAAGTACTCTAAATACTTTTCTTAAATTATTATTGTCTTATAAGTGATGGCTACTAAGTGATATATTAATGACTGATAATTTTGTAAATATTCACAGCAAGCTTTTTGTTGTACAATTCATGTTATAAATGCTTTCTTGTGATAAACCATGACTTTCATTGACCACTTTTTATATTATACACCTCTGTCTCGTATAGAACGCCCAATAGGTCGATAGAAGACGTCGTTCTATGTGAAATTAAGTGAAATATTTTAGTCGCTCGTTCTATACAAGAATAGTTCTATGTGAACACATTCTATATGAGACCGAGGTGTATGTCTTTTAAGCATGAGTATTCTTGATTAAGCATAGAGACTATATTTATTGACAGCTGTAAAAATTCCATTGGATGGATAATAGATATACAGGGTAAGCCAAATAGGTAATAACTATGGTGGATTGGAATGAACAACTGAATTATAATTTGTACAAGCATTCCACCTGTGAAGAAAATACAAGTATTGATACAGTACTGTATATGGAAAAAACGAGGCTCAGCCTGCTTTTGGAGTTCTTTCTTTCATAGGCTACTGAACTGAAGTGCAATCGCACATGCAACTCCTACACATATAACCATTTTGAGTATAAAGTGTAACGTACATAATAAATATTATACTGTAAATATTTAATATTTTCCAGAAGCTACTACATGTATTCTTTGGATACAGCCAGCTGCCAGTCCCTTTCAATTATTCAACTGTCCCTCCTTTCTTTTTATTTCCATCCTGTTTGTTTTTTCACTTCTCTGTCACCTCCCTCATCCTACAGGGCAGTGTTTCATCTTCAAATATGAAAATTTGGCAACAAAGGAAAAAGAAGAGCTTACAAAAAGTGACTGAGACCGTGCTAAATAGAAACTACAGAATGTATATAGAAACCCCTGCATAATATGCTGCCCATAAGCGGCCCTCTGAGGGACCCACAACTTGAACTTGAATAAGATGTAGAGAAACAAAACCATTCAAGAAGACCAGATAGAGACCCTAAAAAAAAAAAAAAGTGACACCGTTGTAAAAGTATACCCTGACATTATTAAGATAAACAGCCGCTGCATTGAAATCTGTCAAACAACAACGAAGCTGCTGAGGAAGAACGTGTGTTGAGACTCGTTACAAGTTTACAGCTTTATTATTATTATTTATCAGCTGTTATTGGTGAGAAAGTTCTAAACAACAGTACAAAATGAAGAGAAGAAGTAATAAAAGAGAAAGATGAGCAAGATTATATACACCTGTGGAGTGAAGAAGATGTGTGTGTGTGTGTGTGTGTGTTATACGACAAGTGTCATTGGTAAGTAATGGATAATTACTTTTTTGGTATTTTGAAGATCTGATAATGACTTTTCCCATTTTTGTTAACTATCAAGTATATTTGCTGTTTTGGTATAATCCTGCAGACCGGGTGTAACTGTATTTATACAGATTTCACTTATAATGCAATACTTTTATGGTTAACTTGTAGTTTTAATATGTGATGTACGTCGTAGATTGTTTAACATGGAAGGTATACATAATAGAGGAATACTTACATAATTAAGAAATTAGTCAGACCTAACCTTAGACCCCAGCAGACTACCGGGACCTAACCTGGGCTAACTACCGGGATATAACCATGGTAAAGTACTGGAAATGACAGGGGCAAAATATTGGGACCTAGCCAGATCTGGCAACACTGCTACAAAATGGTAATTCTTTCAATAAATACCGAGGTATTTACCTCGGCAATGCCCAATTTCCTAGATAGGTCATTTTGGACCTTACCTAACCTAACCTAGATTGCAGCAGACTGCCGGGACCTAGCATGGACAAACTACCGGGACCTAACCTGGTCAAACTATTGGGACTTTACCGGGGCAAACTACTGGAACATAACCGAATGTGGCAACACTGCTACAAAACGGCAATATATTGGATAAATACTAACTTTTTCAACTATTATTATGGTTTCAGTAAAGTTTAAAAAGAGCCCCAGAAAAGGAAAATAACATTTTCTTTCATATTTTTTGGATAAAGTTTCCAACTACGTCTTTGAATATGTTTTAAGAAGAGTCGGCAAACATGCAGTTCATATTATTATACACAATGCCGTCATGAAGGATTCTGTTGTAGCTCTCATGTATTTATGCCACAAAATATATCTTCATATTCGGATGCCAGGGTTCAGACTGAAAGATGCCAGAATTAGGACTGAAGGATGCCTCAGAAGGGTTAGGACTGAAGGATGCCAGAGTTAGGACTGAAGGATGCCAGGATTAGGAATGTAGGATGCTAAGGTTAGGTCTGGATTATGTTAGGTAAGGTAAGGTCAAGTTGGTTCGATGTGTTTTTCTCCCCTACCAAAACCCCGATTCTCAACTCTCTCTCCCAAAATTGTAGAGATAAATTAACAATGAAATAAAGCATTTCAAGGCAATTCCAACAATAAAAAACAAAAAACATGGACACAGCTGTCAACTTTTACCTATTTTGACCATGTTTGATTTCTCCCACCCCCAAACGACTGGATTTAGGGGTAAACAAGTAAATAAGACATTAAATAGTTAAAATTTATATGTTTCAGAGTTAACCTGACTGCCTTATCTAACCTAATCTGGGCTGGGGCAGATTACCAAAACCTAACCTGGACAAACTTAGGGGAGAAATCAAACATGGTCAAAATGCACTTTCACACTGGGAAATGACTATCAAGTAAATATAACCACCAATCAAAATATGAAGGAGATTGGTAATTATCTTCTGCAGTTGTTAAGAAGAGCCATGAAATTACTTCCAATTTGTCATTCTTGTTATATAAATAGAAAAATAAAACAAACTCTGTCCATTGAAAAAATAAAAGGATGAAAGAAGATGGCCCTAGGCCTGAAAGACCCTGAAAGATGAGGGACAAATTAATAAGAGAGGTGAGATAGCCAGCATGAAGGAAAGGAGGGGCAGTTGAATTGTTTAAAGGTAGTGGCTGTGACTAAAGGGGCTCCAAAACCTTAGACAACACCACCACAGGCAGTACCCCTTCTACAGGACCTTTAAAAAATAAGCCTGAATGTTGTTGTCTTTTCCTCAGATGTGAATCACCTTCCTCGGGCTCCATATGACCTTGCTGTTGTGGTGCCTAATATCAACCTATCAATCCCTAAGATGTGACACATAAGGATGTACTGTACCTACAAACTCCAGTGTGAAAGAAGTGTACCAAAACTCCAGCCATCTACGACACCAGCTCTTGGACAACCGTAGCAGTCCACAGGAAATCTTCCATGTAATGCAATGTAAGATTCAGTCTTACTTTTTACAATTAGATCATATTATGAATCTTCAAGTAATTATGGAGTGTGAATACCTAATGGTGCCCTGTTTGTCTTGCTAAATTATAAAATATATTCCATACAGTCCTTTAACACTGCTTCCTCATCCATCTTTCCTTTGCATAATGGCCATGACACCGGCTGTTTCCCCTTTTATAATATGACTCTGTGTGAATATTGTCATGGCCAATCACATTACCAGGTAGGCTATTGGGTACTCCAAATGATTTGCTATTGCTGATACTGATCAGATAGAATTCTCTGTTTGGATAAAATTCAGCTAATTAGCCCCTACACACACACACACACAGGGTTCATACTCTTATAGTCTCACCTACATCACCCCAATGATATACAGGTACTGTACTGTATAGGTAATTCATGGATATAGCATAGTCTGTAACAAACACTGGTTACCTGTGAGAAGCAGAAAGGCTCCCTATTTAGATGAACACCAGTCATGAATAAGGGGTTATGTATGCCAGATGAGTGGGATGAATGAGAAAGAAATTGGTATAGAGTGTGGAATGGTTGAGAGGGTAAAGGTTGCCTACCCAAAGCTCATTTTACCAATCAATTTGGTATTGATGAATGGAGAGCCTAGTCGGCTCCGTCTGACTAGTGGTCTGCCTCTCACACCAGGTCCCAAAATTTTACTTCCATAAACTTTCTTTGCAAACTCCACATCTTGCATTCTCTCCACATGTCCAAACCACCTCAGTGTATTATGCTTCACTTTCAACCACCCCACACTTAATAACAATTGCCTTCTCACTCATACCACATCTTTCATACACACACTCATTGCTTTCTCCATCCCACCTACTAAGTCCACATGCTCCTCTCAAGTAACTCATTTCCACTGCACCTATTCTAGACTGATGAGCCCTACTCCATGTCCATGTCTCTTGATGCATTTTTCAGTGTTGGCAGGATTATACTATGTTATAGTCCCCTTTTCATTTCCATACTCACACTTCTACCCTTCATAATCCTCCCCAGTGACCTGTCTACCCCTCACTGCTCTCCATAATTTACAGACTGAAACTCAGCCATCATCAAATAAACTTTCCACCAAGGACCAATTTACTCCATTCATTGTCAGCTTTGCCCCCAGGCCATTCACTTTAGCCTTCATCTCTCATACAACCATCAGTATATATATATTGAACAGCTATGGTGACATAACATATCCCTGTCTTGGCTCTACACTAATATTAAAACTCACTAAAATCACTCTCTACCCACACATGCACCTTCTCCAAGTCCATGAAGGCAGCATAACTTCCTACCCTTCCCAATATATTTCTCCACTGTTGATTTTAATGCAAATATCTGGTCCACACATCCTCTACCCTTTCTAAACCCTCCTTGCTCTTCACTAACTTTATTCCCTGTTACTTCAACTAGTTTTTCAGTAAGAACCTTCCCTGGTACACTAAGAAGGCTTATTTCCCTCTAGCTATCACTCATCTTTACTCCCCTTTCCCTTATATAGAGGCACAATTATAGCTCTCCTCCAATCCTCTGGCACCACTACCTCCCCCCTGACACTTTAACATTTCAGCAGTTATCCCATCCACCCCGGGGCATTTCCCATCTTCTACTTTCCAAACCTCTTCCTGTACTGCCTCCTTCCCCATGCACGTCCCCTCTTTCATCAAATGATCAAAATACTTCTTTCACTTCCACTCACAGTCATGCTACCAGACTTTCATTCTCTTTTAACCTCTTTCCAGAATAATTACTTGTTTTCTCCAAACTTTCACTATTTCTTACAAAACTTCACTTATCTCTTCCACCTCCTCTGAAAAATTCCTCTGCAGTGTTCTCCTATATGCCTTCCTTTTCTTCTGACCACCAAGCACTCCCTTTCTTGCCCCTCTTCTGTGTCTTGTATCCCACTACCTCTGCTGCTGTCCTCATCACTAGTGTCTTAAACATTTCATACACATCATTCACTCTCACTCCCTCCCTTATACCCAATCTTGCATCCTCCAACACCTCACCCACCCTCCTCTTATATACCTTCCTATACTCGATGTCATTCAATCTTCCACTTGCCACTTCCCTCTTGTTCCCCCATTCAACCTTTCTACCATACTCCTTGTTTGCTCTGACCCTAATCCTCACCATAACCTCACAGTGGTCAGAGCACTGAAACATTCCTCTCACCACTCTAGCATCCATTACATTTTTCCTTATCCTTTCAACATGAAAATTAGTTATGAGTAAATAATACGAGTAGTTGTATATTTGCTTTTTTATTCAATACAAAATATAAACCCATTTAAATTTAAAACTTGCATAAGTTTTAATGGAGAATTTCAGGAAAAACATTATTTATAATACTTTTCTTTTTTTGTTTCAGAGGAGAGGAGAGGAGAGGAGAGGAGAGGAGAGGAGAGGAGAGGAGAGGAGAGGAGAGGAGAGGAGAGGAGAGGAGAGGAGAGGAGAGGAGAGGAGAGGAGAGGAGAGGAGAGGAGAGGAGAGGAGAGGAGAGGAGAGGAGAGGAGAGGAGAGGAGAGGAGAGGAGAGGAGAGACTACTTAATATTTCATGCAAGATTTTCTGATGACTGCTAAGGTTATCCAAGTGCTGGTGCAGTCAATGGCTGGAGTTTGTGTAGGATATTCTCTCGTGTCACACCTGAGGAAAGACAACAATAATCAGAATCCTTTTATAGGTTCTGTTGTGATGTTAGTACAGGTACAGTTGACCTCAGGAATTCGTATACACCTGTGATATCAAGGGTTCGTAGCAACTTAAAATTTTAGTACATAAATTTTCTAACACCATATATTTCTATTAATGTTATTTGGTTAATACATGAATCAGTCAGCAGAACAATGAATGCACTATGTGCAGAACAATGAATGCACTATGTGCAGAATAAAGACCACTTGTAACAAATACTGTGTACGAATTGCCGAGGCCAACTGTATGAGGTTTTAGAGCCCATTTAGTCACGGCCATTCCCTTTCTTCTCTTCAACTGCCCTCCTTTTCTTCATGCTTGCTGTCCTACCTCTCTATCACACTCTTCCTCATTTTACAGGGTCTTGCAGACCTAGGGGAAATCTACTGTAATCCTCCAAAAACTATTAAAGGGCAGGTTTTGGTTTACTTTACTATTTAGATATGTTGATTGCTGTAATGTTTGTTATTAATAAAATGTCTAAAAAAAACATATATATTTACTTATTTTACTTGATTCCAAAGTATCACTACACACAATTAAAAACAAACAAATCATACCTTCGTGCAGGAAATATCTCTGTGGAGGTTTGATTGTTGGCAGGTCTAGAGCAATTTCTTATCTATCAGTCCACATCACTCCTGAAATACACGATTGTATAAGTTTCTGTATGTATGCAAAGTTGTAAATATATTTAAAGTATAGTCAGCACCAAAAATTACCATACTCTCCCTAGCACCAAATACTGTATATGATTTTGGAAGCTTGTATTTTTTTTTCATCTAGTGTCTATAGAAATCAAATGGGATGATAAAGAATATTCTAACACTTCTTACAATGGTAACCATTTATGACAAATATACGGTACGCCCACAGACTAAGGTATTGATGCCTCGCCAACCTCACTATAAGCTGTGAAACTTATGCATTTACAGTGGACCCTGTATGGTGCAAATTTACTAAGTGCTTCAGAGTCATGTCACAGGTCCATGGTTTGCAGTGAGGTTGGTGAGGCATTAATAGTCAATAATTTAGTTTGTGAGTGAACAGCTGGCCACACTCCCACAAGTTTAATTTTTTTCATGATATGCACTATTTCAAATTCGCATAATTCAAACTCGCATAAAAAGAGAGGAGTGTACAAGCCAAGCTCTACGCATTACACCCAACTTTTGGGAGACGGACCTTGAGATTGTACGAACATGCTTCTAAAAAGTCAGCTTGGCATCAAACGTAACTCCCAGAAAAAACAAATTCTCAGACCCCTCAAATACAGTCCCATCAAGAATCAAGGGTGGTGGTAAAGGATACACCGTGTGAGACCTTAGTTAACCAATATGTTCTAGTATATTTTCCAGTTTTAAACAATTGTAACACATTCTATTTGGAAATACCCCTACCCTCCCATATGATCCAACTATCTTGAGGGAGTGTGTTGGGATAGGGGAAAATACAGATATTTAACATACAGTATATGGATGTAATTTTGTGTTAATGAAAAATACAGATTTAACATACTGTTTATGAAGGTCATGAACTATAGTTTGGCTCCTGTTAAGTCCTGGTAGTCTGACTCAGTCCTGATTACGTTAAGTTCTAGAATAGGATAATATTAACCTTATCAAGTACATTAAGTGAAAAGACATAATTTTAGCATAATGAATTTAAAACCTGAGCCAATCCCAATTTTCAACATTCATGGCTTACTATCAGTACAAAATTACAATAAAATATGCTAAATTTATCTGTTTTCCCCATCTCAATACTGTACCATCGATTTCCATCACTTACCCCGAGATTGTTGGCTAGGTGGGTTGGGTGTATCTCCAAAACAAAGTATTTTCTAATGATATGAACATAAAAATCACTCAAATCAATATAATACACCAAAAAACAAATATTGGTTACCATTGTCTAATAGTAAAGGTTTACCAGATGAGTCTATCAAATTGTGTTCCCCACAAGATAAATAGCATACTGGTAGCTGTGGAGGAAATCTCATGTATATAGTGCCTTGAGGGCTTCTTCATCTAACCAAACCAAACCAAATCTAAGCATACCTTCCCTTACCTACAATTCCGTTATCATCATTTAGAATTTTGGATTTTAGACTAAAAAAATAGTACCCAATTCAGCAGGAAAACCGATGCATAACAACAAAGTGGTCCTGATTTCATACTGAACTTATGAAATGAAGAAGGTGTTGCACAAGATAAAATTGAGATATACTGTATATACTGATACAAGGAACAAAAAGGAATGTAAATTTGTTGTGCTTTACCTACCCTCTTAGTACAACAAAAATAGTAAGTAAAGCCAACAAATCTCATCAAATTAACTTCTAACTGATCAAAGTGAAAATTTATCTTACCGTAAACTGAGTAGAGAAAAGAATGAGAAGACAATGTCATCTTGGCATCCATCTCTCCTGTTGTTATTTGGTTGTGTCCCCAACTCCACATCAACACCAACATCTTGGGTCATCGTCCATTCTGTAAATTATAAAGAGTTAATAAGTCACACAAACACAATATACTGTATATTAGGTATTTATTGAAAGAATTACAGTTTTGTAGCAGTGTTGTCAGATCCAGCTAGGTTCCAGTATTTTGCCCGTCATTTCCTGTACTTTACCACGGTTATTTCCCGGTAGTTTGCCCAGGTTAGGTCCCAGTTGTCTGCTGTGGTCTAGGTTAGGTTAATGTTAGGTAAGGTCAGGAAATGGGGCATTTGTGGAGGATATGCCAAAGAAGAAAATAGTCTTAGAATGGTCTAAATTGGTGGGTAACGAAGGCAGAAAAACCGTATGCAATAAATGTGGTAAATTACGCGCAACCGCTCTTCTAAAACTAGGTAATGATTTTAATACATAATAATGTCCTGTTCATGACCTTTTCAATGGTACAAATATAAATGGGGGGTCGAAACGTGAGTTATGCGTACCTTTATTATGGGAGGCTCTGGTCCTAATAGGATTCGTCGCTCGGTGCTATCCGCCATGTTTGTTTACAATACGGACTTATAGAACATGAGCGCGTGGTGCATACATGAAATTTTATATTGTGATGAAACCAATAATAATTTTAATACATAATAATGTCCTGTTGATGACCTTTTCAATGGTACAAATATAAATGACTAGCTAATGAGATCACTGTTTAGAAGCCCAGCCATGTTTCTTCCCGTACATTATCAAATGTAAAGGTTAGGTCCCGGTAGTCTGCCCCGGTTAGGTCCCGGTAGTCTGCCCTAGTCTAGGTTAGGTTAGGTCAGGTCAGGTCAGGTTAATTTTTAAAAGTTGGCTCGGATTACGCGTTTTTCCCGCACCCAAAACCCCCGGTTGCCAACGCCTCTCTCAAGATTGTTGGGTAAGGGATTGGGCATAACAAGTGATTTCCCCAATCTAAAAACGACTCTAAATGCTATAAAACAGCTATATAAAGTGATCAAGGAAAAAATATATATAACAAATTGGAACAGAGCACATCCGCTCATGTTCTATAAGTCCGTATTGTAAACAAACATGGCGGATAGCACCGAGCGACGACTCCTATTAGGGCCAGAGCCTCCCATAATAAAGGTACGCATAACTCACGTTTCGACCCCCCATTTATATTTGTACCATTGAAAAGGTCATGAACAGGACATTATTATGTATTAAAATCATTACCTAGTTTTAGAAGAGCGGTTGCGCGTATACAACCATAAATGTAATTCATTCAATATTTACCGAAAATGGTCTTAATTAACGTTAGTGGGTAATGAAAGTAAAATAAAACATACAATAACGGTAATTCATTCAATATTTACCCCTAAGTTACTTCTCTCTCTCTTCATTATGTCATCTCGATAAAACCATCACCAGTATTTATCACAACACAATCACAAACAAAGTATTATATTTACCGTATTACCTTTGGTTTGGTGTTGGACGGAGTGAGTGTAATAAATAAATGACTGACATGTGCCTCTAACACACTCATTTCACTTTCTTCAGTCTTCATGTCAACTCTCCCTCTCTCACTTTCTTCATGTCACCTCGATAAGTTCATATAAAACCATCACCAGCACTTGTCACCATCCCTCATCAACATATTCACAGATTTAAACACTTGATACATTAAAGTGATGCCTCGTTGATACACACAAGCCTGTGTAATAACTTAATAAGGCAAAAAAGGAGAGATGAAAATAATGTCTGCTCTCCACCACGGCCATGTTGATTCTCTCCATTCAATGCTGGACGAAATTTTCCTTAACTTCACAATTTATTATTAAAATTTTCCTTTTTGTCTCAATAATTCCCTGTTTATTACTATTTTTTTTATTTCAACTGGTAGAAATTTCCCTGTGTACACTTGAACAAACATTTACAAACTTTATAATATACCGGTAATTATTTTCCTCTCTCGGGATAGACTTTTTTCATTATAAGTTCTCATTTAACACATGCATACAATTCTAAAGTAGATTGTGTTTAATAAATAGCGTATAATTAATTAAACTTTCCTATGTATATATAATAGAGCTTCATGTCCTATCAAACTATGTGCCGAGTTTTGGTTTGTGGCGGCCCTTTCAAACTGAGTCTTGTACTTACTATTATAAAATACGAAATAAGGAAGACTCAGGAATGGTCACTAATATTTGTAATGTTTTTATACCGAGCATAATCCACATGAGTTTATATAAGATTAAAGACAGTTCAGTATTTTGAACTCTTGATGATCTAATGGCATCTCTGTTGTTAGTCATCATCATTATCATTTTTGTTTAACGACAATAACGTCCTTATTTTTCCATTTCTGATGGGGTTGGACGGGTGATGACTGCTCTCCACATCTGTTTATCTTCTACCATATGTTCTATTCCCATTAAATTCATATCCTCCATTTTATATACACACGCTCTCCACTTTTTCTTCGCCCTTCCTTCCCGTTCCCGCCGACCCCCAACTCTCACCTCCTCCATGCTATCTCAGCATTCTGTGGTCACAGTGCGTATAACCTCCATCAGTCTGTTTGTCAATGCCCATGTTTCTGCTCCATACAGAAGAGCAGATCTCACACAGGCTTCGTATGTCCTTCCTCTGGTCCTCAGCCCTGAGGTTCACCAATAAACTGGCTATTTCTCACCATCTTCCCCTTGTAGCTGCTACTCTCGCTCTTACTTCTTTTTCTACTCCTGCTTCACAGTCCAACACATCTCCCAAGTAGCAGAACTGTTGCACTTCTAACACGCCTCCATTCACCATCCCCTCCCTCACACATCTAGGACATACTGTACAAAGTTCCGTACACCTCGGAGACCTCTCAAACCCGAGCATCGTTGGCGACACCATTTATTACACTCATTGTTAGTCCAGAGAACTCCTAACCCAATGTCAATCCTGGTATAGTATCTAAGAAATAATTTCCTAGTTGCTACGTCCTTCCTTTTCCCCATTATGCTGAGGTGGGATAGTAATTTCTTTTGAAGCAAAATGTTTTCCAGATGGAGGTCTTTCCAGATGCCAACTCCTTTTAGTTGCCTTCCATGACATGTAGGAGATAAGTTAAGTTTATTCTAGAAAAAGCCTGGGCCTACAGGGCCACTCTATTGCACTTACCACTTGCAAGGTAAACGAAAGAAATAACAATTCATAATAAATTCAATTTATTAAAAATATATTTATTTCTTTTTAGATAGCCTGGCTATTGAAATGAAGTGTCAACTGGGAAAAAATAATTAAATCATGCTATTATAAGAAACTTTTTCTAGCAAAAATATTGTTGAATTGTAAAGTGTTATACTTCACTGTACCAATAAACAGAATAGCTACCATTTCAAGTAACACTACAATGACTGCACAAATCTTCATTTATCTTCATTCTGTACTTTCAATTCCTAAAATACATATAACAACTACTGTAGCTACTAATTAATGTCATCTATACATTCAGGTGCCATATCTTTAAACTTATTGAGCATCCTACTAGAGTACAGAGAAGCCTATACAGTATACAGGTAATATCTAAACACTTCATACACTTATAGAGGAAGCAATATCCAACAAGTAAATGCAGCAGCATTGTAGTGTCACTTATTAATACAAAACTATGAACACACTACAGCATCACAGTAAACAACCCTGTATCACAGAACATTCATGAGTTTTATACATCATTACAACATTATAGCTACACTCTCTCAGTCAAACTAGACTTCTGCCCCCTGCTCTTAACCCCTGTACCCAGTGAAGCCATGTTCGTTGTTATATGGTTAACTTTTGTGGACCTACAGTATATTAACATTCTTGATATTAATCCTTGGGCGATATAAGATTACCCTGTTGCTTATTGAAGTCAGAAACAGTAACAAATATTTATATTGTCAATATGATGAAAATATCAGTGTACCGGCAACACAAGGGCTCTTTTCAGAACATGCTTTGTAAATCCAATATATTGATGCATCTATACAGAACTTGATCTCCTATAGTAGTCTAACAATTACATCATCTACACAACTTATATTGACACACCACATCATGAAGGAGGCTAAAATTACTTTTTTTCAAAGACAAGCCAGAAAAAATCACCAAGCTCACCAATTTTCCTAAGCCTTGCTTAGGTCACACAGACTGGCTTAGACTAGACCTGAACTCTGTCAAATGTCTGAGTAATATTACAAAAATTAATCCAGAAATATTCCTAAAGCACGAAGATGAAAGTATCGTTGCTGTTATCACATTGACTATACACAAAGTATCAGTGTGTCTATACTGTACTGTATTGTACAATTTCTGAGCACCAATTATGCATGCAATTTTGTATACTGCTGCTCATCTCTGATTGTATTCTACTTTATTAGGTAGTATTTCAAGTACAGTACTGTAATGTATACACAGCAGTTACTGGTCTTGTATTCGTAAATTGAACTCGTGCAACTATGCTTCTAAAATATCAGAAATTTATCTCTAAGGTACCAGGGTAAAAAACAGTTATTACATTATTCTGATACATAAAATATTTTAGTCCTATCTTTTGTACTTATACAACATGCAATTTAAATGGTATTTAGCCTTGTTATTTGACATTCCTTTTGTTGCATCTCAACTGAAAATCACACACAATATGTAAAAAATGCACAATTCACAAAAAATACATTCTACCACATTGTATACTACTTATTTGCAATTTGATACATGACAATACTTACTGTACTTAACTCATCTGACTGACTTGCTCTTGAAGAAATCTGCATACTGTATAGTATTAATCTATTATCAAGATACTGTAGTGGGGGTAGCTGATAATATTAACACATCCTTGGCATTATGATGTTTTAAATGATATTACATGTAAATCATATCCAAAAAAAAATCAAATTAAGGTAAAGTGAGATGAGAGAAATGAAATTGTAGCCTACAGCATTTTGTTCCCACCTCTACATTATGGCACTTTGATATGTCATCGGCATTCTCCTCTATTAGTACTGTACTGTGCTTTTACTACTCTGCATCTTCTACTTATCACATTATAAATTCAAGTTTCACTGAACCGTACAAAAATTTCAGCAAATAAAGTAAGAGGGTATAAATTTTTTCAGTTTCGATTGAAAAAGATTTTGCGGGAAATTACTTTTAAAAAATTAGGCACTAAAAATAGCAAGACAAATATACTGTACACTTGTACAGTATATGTAATAAATATAGTATTCACTATACTGTACATATCATAACTGAGCAGTTTTCCTTCCTTGTGTTAAATACAGTTACAGTACTGGCAGATTAAATTAATAGAAATATTGACATGAGAGCTCACTGGTAAGGTTTATAACCAACAAACTCCTTCAGGATAGATTCATACCTCACATTAGCAAGGCTGCACAGATAAAAAAAATATCCAACATATAAAAAAAATACAAATTTCTGTAAATATTGGAAAACTACACGTTGCATTAACTTACGAGATGTTAGTCATCACTCTCCAGTTCCTTAATTAACGTTTTGAAATCATAAACAAACCACGTAGCAGACTTTTTGACGGCTTCCCTCACAACATTCCCACCAAAACCTGAAATGCAAATGTGATGGACATTGGTAGTCTGTCTACATACAGTACTGTAATGTTTTCTACTATTTCCATTCCTAGAAAGGAGGTATTACCAAGAAAGTGCAAGGACAGTAAAATCATGCCTTCAATGTCATAATACTGTAAAGTGTTTCTTTCTGTATGGTATTATATTCCAGATTACTGTAAATTATTGAATACTATATACAGTATCAGATCATTACAGAATACCTATACTGTACTACACTCAAGATCATTATTGCATGTTTATATCTGCATTTACTGTATTAGGCTTGCTGTATAATACATGAGCAAAGTAGACATAAACAAAGACAACTACAGTACAGCATCTCACCTATGAAGGCATCAGCAGGAGGGCAGGCTTCCATATCTGTGATACCATCCCCAATCATCACTAGTCTTGAGTAACCTTCCCTCTTCTTTAGGTGCGACACCACCTCAGCCTTTCCCCCAGACCGACTGGTGCGTTGCGACTCATCAAAGCCCCCATATTTCCCTGTTGGAGTGGAGGGTGTGATGAGAGCAGGTAATGTGACTTTTATTTCCTTTGCTATATTGAAATGCATTCAGTATGGTTAAAGAGCAAGTTATAATCTGAGGTCCTCGCCTGTGAATAAACATATACAGAATATTAACTTGCAATATCCATAACCATGCCCTATTTCATTTGAGGTGCCTAGACACATTGCATATAGAGAAGAGAAGTATACTGTATGTTACAGTATTGAGGAAATGGATAATGGTAGAGTGTTGACTAACTATCTATGTGAAAGACTGAGAGAACCAAGTAACTCTTGCGTTATCAGATTAAACAAAAAAGGTGTGAGACTGAGTAGCTTGACAGTGCTGCTTACTCTCTTGAAAGAGGAAGCATGTACAGAGAGGTTAGAGGAGCAATATCTGTTATAAGAGTGATAATGAATATAACAAAGACTGTTAGCTAAGTTACAAGACAAAATCCTATGGAATACCACAGATGGTTATAGAAGAACAATCATCATGTACAGTAGCATGTGACCCAGTGCTACTACCCTCCTCTCCTTCCTATTAAATACTTCACTCACCATCAAAAAAGAACTTTAATCTGTTAGCGAAGATGTTCTCTAGTGGTATGTTGAGCATCTTAGCAACTGGAGCGATGAGGGAGCAAAATCCTCCAGATACAAGGTACACATCGACATCCCTTGCTTGTAGAGCCTCCACTAGCTGACTGTAGTACATCATGAAATATAAGTATATATATTAGACAATAAAACAATATATATACGGTACAATAGATATATACAGACTGAGTCACTGACATCATTCAGAAATTAGTGGATTAGCCTCAACATTCATGAATATCAGAGCAGAGGTGTGATACTGTAAAACAATGAGAGTCTCGAGTCACATTGTTGCTTCAGCTGACTTCAGAATAGCATTCATTTCAGGTGACGAGTTAACATCATACGAGATGAATTCACAGACTTGTTCAATCTTATTCTCCACAAGGTTGCTAAGGCAGACTGGAAGGAGGTTTTTTTTAGTGTGGGGGTACAAGCATTCAATACACAGAAAAATAAACTCCACAATGACTGCAGTTAATTTCAGTAAAAGTATTAATTAATATAATTTTTAAAATTAGGCAGATAATGGTGACTTTGCCTGCCTGCCAAGCTACATACAGACTATGCTCAACAGTTAAGGGTTAACATAATTATACAGTATGGAGTCATACTTACATAAACAAACAATAACAAAAAAATTAGACCAGACATGCAGCCTCTGTCATGGAAAGAGAAATATTTGGTTTCCAGTACAAAAATTCATATGGTATTATACTATAAAGTATTTGGTACAAGCTCATCCCATACACAAACAAGTAAAAAGACCTAGTACATGTACAGTACATCAAATAAGAGACTTTGTGAATCTGTCTACTGAGTGAAGACAGATGCTTCAATGGCATCTCCTATCATTTTTGTAGGTTGGACTATGTACTATAATGTACAAGACAAGGCAATTAATGTACCTATGTACATTAAGCATTTGCAATACTTATGTGAAGCTGTTTGTGTATGACATGAATAACAAGGGTTTATGTACAGTTGGCAAAAAAAGTTTCGTTATCACCACTACGTTAATTTTAACATCAGTAAGCATGGTAGGGTTGGTACTCCGCCGACTGGGCAGCTGTACTTCGTCATCTGAGATGAGTATCGTCTTTGCCCAGGCTGATAATATGCGGGCCGCGGCAGTGACAACTTTTTTATATCAAAAGTTTAGCTGATGTTAAATTAAATTTTGAGTGTTCAAGAACTCTTACTATTTAACTATTAATTATTATACATAAGGAAATGCGTTTGAGTATTTTAGAACAAGAATAACTGTGAAATACCCAGAAAAAATAGCACTGGGTGAAAGAATGTCATCCCTACTTACCTGCCCACGAGACAGAGGGATGGGTATGGAGGGTGGGCCTGGGTGGCCCTTGCGTCACTACTGACTCACCAGTCTGGTGTACCAACATTACATCACACTGTTAAAAGGATGGTAACGAAACTTTTTTTTGCTGACTGTACAGTACTTTATTTGTCTCGTGATATATAATTTCTGACCAGAGTGCAAGGAACAGAAAGCTTCGAATCGCCTGGTATTGCTCATTTCCTCACCCAGTACACCTATAGAGACTGAGTTCGAATGCAGGGTATGTGTGGTGTCTGCCGTCTGTCTCTGGTCAGAGGTTACGTATCACTAGTGTATTCTCATCCTACAATTAAAACATGAAATAGAATTTTGTTGTTCATAGAATGAGTATACTGTACATCAAACATGAAGCTCTGTGAATGGAGACTCACTCAACGTCTTTGGTGAGCCTGGGTGGGTTGGAGCGAGTGAAGTTCTGGATGGTTTCAAGACTTGGGGTGATAATGTTTAGTCTCCTCCTTAAGGCTGTCTGGAACTCCAATCCACCCTGCATCGCCTCCATTGTCCTGTTCAGAGGTACCGGGTACAGTATTACACATACAGTACAGTATACAACATTTACCAGCATAATGAAAGATACAAAATATTCTACAATGAAAATTTAAATATACAATAAAATTGAAAACAGGAATATAAAACTATACTGTACATATAAGGTTTTGCATACTGGACAAAGAACATTTACAACTGTGAAGATAACAAGAGCAATGAAACAAATATTAAAGGAATCAGAAAGGTCACCTTTCTTTATGATGGGCTGAACTAATACATGTTTCCAGGAAACAGGAAAAATTTGGGAAGACCACCAGTAACGTGAGACCAACTAAGACTGAAGCGAGTTCAGAAGCACATTCGTTGAGTACACATGAGGTATGATGTCCAGACCATGCACCTTTGAAGGATCAAGAGAAAGAAGTTTTTTCTGTTCTATCTTAGTACATTCTTGGATGAAATGAATAATTTAGGCTTATGGTGAGGCAGAGGCAAGGTAGTTGTAGCGTCATATTGGGATCATCCAAAGTAGAATTAGAATAATCTGCATGGCTCAATCAAGACTATTATGTCTTTTAACTAATTCCTGTCCTTATCTTACTTGTATAATTAAGGGTATTCAGTATAGTACAGAGTTGGTCGAGGAGCAGTCACTCCATTGTGATATTACCGGCCATGCATATTCAGGTGTGTGTCTTGTGGTGAAAATATAGCTTAATAGCTAACGTATGTGTGTGTGTGTGTGTTGCTTTAGCCTACTAACTGAAGGTGGTGATGTTCCAGAGGGAGCATGACCTATGACATTTACAGCACAGCACTCAACAAGACAAATTAATATTAACATTTTCATTTCCCAACACAACAAACAACACATCTTAGTACAGGTGAGCTGTTTTCACTCATTACATGATATTTCCTGTAGGTCTGTTTGGAACTACGGTGTATATATTTTAGTGTGTATATCAACATGTGTGTTTTTTTATGTACTATACTGTAGATGCATGTGCGCACGTGGGTGTCGTTTATGTGTGTCATTATGTAATTTTGCTCTATGAGTGAGGAAACACACACACACACAAAATGAGAAGACTGACTGAGTTCGATACAGTAGTAACAGTACATACAGCTTCTTGACTTCCTGGTCCTTGCCACAAAAGGTTGCCAGTTGATCCAATCCTTCATCAGTAATAACGGTAGAGTCCACATCAAAGCACACAGCATCTGTAGACTGCCAAATCTCTCGACACTCCTTATGTGAAGGTAATCTACTGCTTAACGTCCCTGCAAGATAGATTATTTATACTTATAACACAGTATTTACTCATTACCAAACCCTGTATAATAATAATTCCTAATAGGGTAGCCAAGAATAATCTACAAGGCCCTATCAAAACTAGGCTACTGTGTTCACCTATATTTCTGTCCTTATTAGTAAATAAGGACAGAAATAGATGGAGGAAACAGTAGCCTAGTTTAATTAATGGTAAAATAGTCGTGTTGGTAAATCTGAAAAGAAACATGCTGATTTCTCCAAACTATTCCAAATAACGGTCCACCATTATTGTTGCTTGTAATCTGCTGGTCCTGTTTCCCAACATGCTTTGGTGGAATAAAGGAGCTCTTCTGTACCAAAAGTATACTATATCTCCTTAAAAGGTAGCCTACATACACTGACACCTACATATCTTACTGTACAAAAAGAAAACTTGTGCTAGAGATTGAGTCAACGCTAAAGTCATGTGGAAAATACTGTCCGTCGCCATGTAAAAAAGAAAGTAGGGTCCCTCCATAATCTATTAACTGTTAAACAATACTCGACTATAATTAGATTTTTTTTTAATTCCGGCGAAAATGCACTGAATCCCTTCTTGGTAATATGTAGTGTATGTGTACGGTACTGAAGTTTCTCTAACATTCCAGCGTTTATAATATTCTCGTATAAGTGCATGGCTGGGGGTAATTGTCTTGGATTGAATTACATATAAGGCCTACCGTAAAAGCCAGTAACACAATAAACGAGAGAAGTGACACATAATAGCCTACTCAGTTTATTACTCACTAGTTAAAACTAAAGAGAGAGAGAGAGAGAGAGAGAGAGAGAGAGAGAGAGAGAGAGAGAGAGAGAGAGAGAGAGAGAGAGAGAGAGTAGCCTAGGTTGAGGGAAACTGTTTAAGCTTTAGAGCCTATAATTATGAAGCTTGAGAAGATCCTTGACAACACACACGAGTAGGCTACCCTAGTAACCAATATACCTCCAACACCAAACATGTTTCTGAGGTGGATGTCCTCGCTCTATACGAGTGACGGAAGGGAAATGTATTATATGCTTGCTTGTCAATTAAACTTCTGTTAATGCTGTGTTGCTACATAAAGTGTACGTGTGTGGATGTCATATGAAATTAGATGAAGAATACCAATATGATGTTATGTGTTTTTTTTGTGTTAATGTCATATAGTTGAAGAAAAACAATAATGATGTTATGTGTGTGGTTTTGGTCAGATGTTGCTATACGGTAGGGACGTAGGGTGAAGTTGGGAGAGTGGTGTGTGGAAGGGAAAGAAGGAAATGGTTTGGGGTGAGAGACAAAGGGGTGATGATGACGAGGGGATGGTGTGGGAGAGGTTAAGGGTGTATATAATAAGAGGGATGGGGGTTGTATGAAAGGAATTAGTGGGTCGGGAGTGTGTGGTGGATATAAAGGGGGAGGGGAGGAGGGGAGAGCATGAAGAAGAGTTGAAGGCTGCACAGCATAAAATTACACCATATACGGGCACAACAAAAGAACTGCTTTAGCCTACTGTGTGACGACCAGCCTACTAAGCCTAGCTATTTCCTTGTTACTGTACTTACGGTGGTACGCTATAGGGAAGTAAATTTTAAGATATATATATATATATATATATATATACTCTGCCTCCAATCAACATATACCGGTAATATGTTTCTCAGTTTCACATTATCATTGGCAAATTTTGTTAAGAAAAACTAAACAAAATTTTAATATTCTGTGTTCAATCAGTATATAATTTATCAAGTATCTCATTTTCGTATTATAATTGACAAATATTGATGTGAAGGAGAAACAGAAAGAGGCATATACTCTATATTTAGTGGATATATTTATATAGTGTGTAGAAAACATGCCAAGTGAGGTGAGTAAGACCAGCCAAACACCTGTGAAATGAATGACGACATCCAACTTGGTGCCGAGTCTCTAAAAATAGCAAATGGTTGGTTGAATAATTATGGCACCATCCCACCCAACGTCATTAGGCTATCCATCGCAATCAGTGTCAACCCAAATAAAATGTACTAACAGGAATTAAATATACATATAAAACAGTAGAAAATGTCATATCTCGTCGGTTTATACTGTTAGCACTTAAAGCTGGTACAGTCATTTTGATTAATCCTCATTTCCTGTAGGCTACCAGTTATAAGTGCTGGCAAATATACAATCGGCAGCATAAATTCGAGTCCATCCCCATGTACTACAATGTAACTACATAATGCTAATATGATCAGATAAAGTTACATTATGAACCTGTTTCTATTCTAACCACTTCCTATATAATAATATACCGTGTGAGAGGTGTATCTGTCAACTCAGCATTTCACTAGTATTACAACATCACTAGGTTCATACTTTTCCAGGTGTAATGTAGCGAACTTATTTATGCTGCCGACTGTACCTTTGTTAACTGAAGCCAAAAAATATGTATAGCCAATTAGCCACAAAGACTTGCCCCACCTCACACACTGAGGCCAATAAACACTACTGAGAATGGAAAATAAACCATCAAGAACCAAAAACAAACAA
Source organism: Petrolisthes manimaculis (assembly GCA_034508575.1). Lineage (NCBI taxonomy): Eukaryota > Metazoa > Arthropoda > Malacostraca > Decapoda > Porcellanidae > Petrolisthes > Petrolisthes manimaculis. The sequence goes on from JAWZYT010005377.1 coordinate 56,489, forward strand.
ACTAATCTTTAAGCCTCAAATTAAAGGTAGATAAATCCACCATATTCTGTGACTGTACATTGTGTTTATATTAAGGTAAAAGTACAAAACAATTTTCATAACCTTACGCTCTATACTTTTTTTTATATTTATAGTCAATTACATATAAATAGACTTACAAATGGGTTTCTATTACAATAAACGTAGTACACAACAAAATTAGCCTATTACAGACATCTGCGGATGATCCTCCTAATCTTGCGTATCCTCACCTACAGTAAATTGCTCTCAAAGACGATACATTATCTTATCTGGAGCTGATATCGAGTCATCTTAATTAAGGGGGTAGGTAATATCTTGATAGATAATAGGAGTGCTGTACTATAATCCCTACTTAAGTATTTCAGGAAGCAAACAGCAAATAAACTTACAGAAATTGGACAGCTACTGATACCTCCAAACTAAATAAGACAGGAAGCAGACAGCAATTTCAACTATTACAGAAATTATTAAGAGCTAGTATGTGATATGTTTTGTAGCATAATAATTTGGAGGACACAGCCAGAGACAAACCTAGACATAACCACAAAGAAAGAAGGGAACACACACACCCAGCCAGACACAATGACGAGAAAAAGAGGCCTCAGCAATATATCGTGTGTGTGTGTGTTAATTTGGTTGGCTTCACCACTCCTATGCCTATACTATTATGTAATGGTGTTCGTGTGAATTAGTCTGTCCTTAAGTGTGTGTGTGTGTGTAAGTATACTGTAATAGCGAGTGTGTGTGTTGTGTAATGGTGTGTGAAAGCGTGATTTTGTGTGAAAGTGTACTAGCATGCATAATTAGGCCTATGTGTGTGTGAAAGTGTGTTTGTGTAATAGTGTGTGAAAGCGTGTTTATATGTGAAAGTAAAATAGCGTGTGCGTGTATTAGGAAGGTCATAACTTTCTATCCACCTTCGACCTACTGTACTATAACCTAACCTAGGCCTCTTGTCGCCTAGTCGCATGTAGCATAACCTTCAGTAGGAAAAGTAGAACATGGCAGCAACCACACCAACACTATTATTAATTAAGGAGGTAGTATTGTACGTGTTGGTAAATCTGGAGCATCTGAACACCTCCAAACTAGGCCTACTTTAATTAAGTAACAAAACACCATTCATTTTGTCAATCTGCTGGTCCTGTTTCCTGGCATACCAAACGTTTCCACATTCCATGATCAGTGGTCTAGATATATATTTAAAATATATACAAATACATTAAATAATTAAAACTTTCTTATTTCAAGATACCTTACTGGATTCCCCGAAGCATTTATTTAAGCATTTATTTTTCCTGTCACTCTCTTCAACACACACACAGTGGTTATCGCCTTCGCCTGCCACTGCAGACCGAGGTTTGTGGCCCGCTGAGGCAAGGAGATGGCATATATCTTGGTGGGTAAGAGGTCGCTATGAGCCCTAAGCTTTTATTACCAGGATGGAATAAGCTACATGGCGATCACGAATCTAGCACGTGATCAGACCTTTCACCTCTACCACCTTCCCTCTCTCCCTACAGGGCCTACACAGTTCACGTCCCTCTACCTCCCACCTCACCCAGTAGTCTGCGGCAAAAGTGCTATCATAAGACATTTCATGTAACACATACTTTCACCCTTATAAAATTACAACACTACTCAGCAGGCAAATTAATAATCTTCTCTAGTGCTTTAGTTCATGACCCGGTGAAGGTTTAATGTGTTAAATTTTTCCTTCCGTGGTTAATGACTTGGCAGATTTGGGGAGGACAGAACTTTTGCTGCAGACTGTTTCTTCACTCCACCCACTTCCCAGCTTTGCTCATCCCCTGCCATCCCTTCTCCATCCTCACCCCCCACGCAGTCAATATAGCCTATCCTCCCTCAGCGTCTCCACCGCCTGCCTTCCCCCCTCCGCAGTTTCCATTTCATCATTCACTCTGCCAATAAAATGCAAGTAATGTCCCCCTGAGCAAAACATAGGATCATGTAACCCTAGTGCTACATGGTTGGGTAGGGGTGGGGGAGAAGATTGTGCTAAACTGAAACGACCTTTTGCTACAAGCAAGGTGACGGAGAGAAATGACAGCTGAAGAAAGAAAAATGGATGGGCTATTTTTTTTTTTTATATAGGGTCAGTAGCAAGTCAGCAGGGTCAGGGAATAGTATACTTTTGGTACGGTACAGTACATTAGAGTGCCTTTATTCCTCATAGAGTATGCCAGGAAACAAGATCAGCAGATCAACAAATATAATGGTAGATTGGTAGCCTGTTGCTTGGAATAGGAATAAGTGGCTCCAGATTCGATATAGCATATACTCCTCCTCCATAGTTTGCGTGCAGTGAAAAGAAACGAACTGGGTTAACCTGACGAGGCGAGAAGGCAACCGGTACCGTCCAACACACCAAACCGGTTAGTGAGGGAATGAGTCAATCGGTTAGTGAGTGTGGAGGGAGTATCCTACTGTAAGTACTGTAGTTATTTTAATTCTCTCTTATCCCCTAAAGCCGTTCAAATCCCTCAATACCTCGATTTGCTATTCCATTCTCTTCATAGGACTACTCATTAAGACATGATGGTTTGTGCATTACAATAATATATCTATCTTGCTTCAGTTTTTCATACGTTTTCTTTGCCTTGCTACATAATTATCTTGCTTAATGATATTGCAAGTTAATGAAAGCCCTATTCCAATATAGCCTACCAACTTACCACCCCCCTCTCCCTCTCGATCCCTCTCTCTGACAGTTTATATTTAATTAAACTGGACACTCCCTGCTTTTTCTTGTTTTCACACACACATACATACACACACTTAAATCATGGGTACTATTAGAAAGGTGTGGTCACGGTCAAATATCCTTCAACAGGTTTGTGCGTCCAAACAATAATTAATACAGTACTATATTACATTATGAAACCTTTGAACTGAAGATGCGGTACAGTCACTATTAAAAAAAAGGTTGGTACGTTGTTATAAAGGGTTGGCAGGCAGCTAGGGATAAGGGTTACATAATTGGCATGATGGGGGTAAGGGACTGCATGGGTAGGTAGGTTGGGTCGTATAAGAAGAGGTTGGCAGGACCTAGCGATCAGATAATAGTATATAAATAAAGAACATGTGTAGCGGTTATAGCCTTTGCATGAAGATGCCAAAGCGAAAGTAGCCTATGTGTGGAAAGTTAATTGATCTTAGGGGGTGATATTATACTTCGGGTAAAGTCTGCTGCAAAAGTCCTGTCGCCACGTCTGCCAAGACATGAAGTACAGCCATTTATCCATTGACTTATTAGTACAGTATGGTAATATAAGCTTCACAGGGTCGTAAAATTAAGAACCTAGATATTATTTACTTTCCCCCCTTGATATTGTCATTTTGTATGGTGAATGTGTTTGGTCCACGATTATTCTAGATGTTAACTTTCCAGAAGCACAAAGTGAGGCGACAGCACTTTTGCCACCAACTGTACATTAGTGCCGTGATTCCTTTAAACAAGTGTTGAGTGAATGAGTTGTAGGCTAGGGTTTGCCAAAAATAAAAAAAAATAAAATAAATGAGAGTCGAGTAGGTTGATTGAAAGTGAACGTTGGTAATATTTTTGTTGAGAGGAATAATATCACCAATTTTGAATGGCCATGAAAGGAAAAAAGTGAAATATTTCGAGTAGGCTATCAGCTAGGTTTAAAGATAAAAGATGAATGAATGTGGGATACCAAAATATTTCAGATCGACATTCAAATAATAAATCCCTTGTAGTCAAATTACTATATATTCTTTTCCTCGTATTGTATATATATCATTGTTTCTCTCTCCAAACTAACCCATTCCCGTATTTTACTTCGCCTAACATTAGGAATTGGCAAGATATTACCCAAAATATGCCAGCCTAGCCAACAGGTGGTATTTAAACACACACACGCTGAAAACATCCCTTTAACTTCATGTTTTTTAAGCGTAAAAATAACTAGTGATATGTCAACATATATGTAATACAAACAACACATTTAGTGTAGCCTACACCTGAACACACAATGTCATAAACAGTACTGAATGAAACTGAAGGAAAATACAGTGTATCCACCAAGACATTATATTTTATCAAATTCAAAGTAAAGGTGATTCTCATGTATGTAAAAAAGCCGATATAATAGATGTTTTAGACAACAACATAAAAAAATAGGAATTACCTTGGCCATTGGTAATCGTACTCTGCTGCTGGTTATTCATCTCGTCGGGTATACTTTAATAGCTCAGTCTCTCCTTATATCAATAATCACACACTACCACCCACTCACAGCTGATACTCGAGCAACACTGACACACAGAGAGGATGTTGTCACTGGTAGATTGTGCACACTGACTGAGAACTGAGAAGAGACTGAGAGAAAATATCCTGTGTGTGCTCTGTGCTGCTGGCCCTGCTGGGGAAATTCCAATCAGCTGATCACTTGGACGAGAGTAGAAGTACAGACCCTGGCACACAGAGTGGCTGGGGACGAGACTACCACTATTGTGCGGGTATTTTGAACTTTGTATGGGTATGGATTATGGTTGAGAATGAAAGAAGACACTGTTGGTACGGTATAAATAGGGGGAAGGTGATAAGAAAGGTGGTAAAGCAAGCAAGCATATACGAAGGAAACAGAATGAACGGAGATTCAAAATCTAAAGTAAATGAGCCGGCCTAGATAAATTAAATAATTTTCACATATTATATTCTGAAATCATAATATCGAGTCTATGAAACGAGATTTATATAATATATATTTAACCTAGATCTCATAGATAAGAAAAACAATAGGTAAAAGAATTCCCAATCATCAATAATTCATGTTATCGTGCCTCATATGCATTTATTATACAGTAATACTTAATACTAATTATTGTACTAATTATTCGAACTCTACCTCTTACCTCTCATGGGACGCCCACTGCAAAAATTATTAAAACACTTGTAACTCGGCCATCACTCCGTTCCCCAACTTCCATATTAAATCCGCTGGCGTTCACACGCAACCCTTCAGTTAGTTACCCCGGGAACCGGGGTAACTAACTGCAGTTAGATGTATTTTGTAAAATCTTCCCCGCGATAATTACTGATACATCGTACGTCTGTACTTTAAGATGTGTACTTTAAGTGTTTTATTTTTTATGTTACAAAATATGATATCACTTATACCAAAATGTTGTAACGCCCTACGTTTCGTTGATTCTGTAAAATTACCCTACGCCCTACAGACAAGGATTTGAAGTCGAAATGCCCTACATATAGGGCGATTACCCTACGGTTGGCAACACTGGTCTTCATGTGTACAATTTTCCCTCGTAAGAAAGTAACGATGGGGCTGTGGAAATTATATGATTAGACTTATAATTAATGATGTTGAATCATGAATATTGGTTATGGGGTTTTAATTACTGTAACAAATTTGCGTATTAACTCTCAAAGTCCACATAGCTTATTACAGTAGTAACCTTTTCTTCCAGCCCATGTTCACACCCATATTATGTTGCATGCACAAATTTCTTAATCTGTTCTTCTGACCTTACCACTTGCACTCATATCAACTTAATACCTTGTCATCTGCAAACATTAGCACCGGCATGTACTGTACTTCGATCTTCTCCATTCTGTCACACACTCTAGAACACCCACAGAGAAATCATAGCTTATGTATTATGCTTCACCCTCTCATTAACCCCACACTTCATGCTAATTGGCTCAATGCCAGAGCCTCATATCTCCTACACATATTTGCTGCTTTTCCATCCCACCTCGTCAGATCGTTTTAATACTGCACCTGTTCATCTTACACTGAAATTTCTTCCAATTTTACTGTCCACTCTTTCATTTTTTTTCTGCCTCATTCCTCATACTCTTCAAATATTCCTCTTCTCAACATTTAGCTTTCACTTTTTCCTTCCACCTCCTTGTTCCCTCTCCTCTCCAACTTGTAAATAATTCATTCAATAGACATCTCCGGGATAGTAAAACTTCACTCAATACATTTATTGACAAACTTTATAATTTATCAACACACTCATGATATTGGTTTTCATTACTATACATGAATATAAAAAATAACTAACATTCTAGCTTTATCCAGCATAATATTCAATGTCCACTTCTATATACATTACACCTTTTTCCACCTCTTTCCAATACATTAGTAGCTCAGTGACGAGCATTTTTTTTTAAATTACCTGTACTTGCACTATACAGTATATCAGGGGTCTGTACATCAAGGGGTACTAATTCCTCTTTAGTATGCCACAAAATGAAGCAAGCAAAATGTACTAAAGTTACCCGTTTCTTGGCATAGGTTGGAAGAATTTGAAGGCTCTGCTGCTAAGTCTCAGCCATCTTACATCCTTTAGTTGTTTAGTTCTATGACAATCCATGCGAGATATTATGTATTTCACACCAGCTAATGCCACATTATATGACTTGTACTTGGAGTCATGTTTACAGTTCCCAGCAAATCTATTTCTTCCTTTTATTTTCTAACAAAAATTTAAATACAAATCTATCATTTTGACAAGGTAATTCACAGAATCTTTGTGTTCAATGAGTTCATGCTCAAGATATACAGGTACATATACAGTAGGTAAAGTTGCCTCCAGTAGTAACGAGCACAGCGTCAGGTGGGTTTGGCGAAATTACTGTACAAATGATGGGAAAATAATTATACTGTACTTAAATACTATCCTTATGGTAGATATTAAAGTCCATTCATTCATTTACTATTACTACCAATATACAAACAAAAACAGTGGTGCAACAAACATTTCATCAAACCCACCGAATGCTGTGCTCATTACTAGTGGAGGCAACTGTACACCAAAAAAGTGTTGTTGTCTGACGAAGCGCTTCTTGAAGCTTGGTGTTCAGTCTCTAATATAAGATAAAGTACTGTAGGATACCAATATAGTGTTTAATGAAAATATGATAAAGTAATTTCTGAAGTGGTCCTACCTTTACCTTATGTCTCCACACTCCAAGACTCTACCACAGTCGTATTGGACCCTCTGCTTTACTCAGCATCCCTGACCTTGGCCTGGACATCAATAACTTTTGTTGGGTTTTGCTTGTAAGTGCGTGTCACTGGCCCAGAGCCAGCCTTCCTGAACCTTATTGCATCATAGTTGGCACGGTCAGCAATCTCCCGAGACACCTTCATGTTCCTCCATGCTGGACAATAAATAATTATGAAGTAAATCAACCAAAATAAGTCATAACTTGCCATAAAGCCTTTCTAAGGCATGACCTGCTGGGAACAGGCTAAGGAATAGGATGAGGGCTAAAGGACTCATTATGTAATATGAGGAAAATATAGGCAAGTACAGTACAATTTCCAATATATATATAGGGGGCACTGATTGTGAGTTTTTGAAAGTAGGGGATTGCCTGTATATCTCATTACTAAGAAGCTAGCAACTTACACTCCTGGAAGCCTTCAACAAAGCCCTTCTTCTCTGGGAGGGTTTCCTTCTTGTGGTCCACCATTCTGTCTATATTGAAGTAGTCTCTGATGGCTGGGATCTTCAAAACGCCCACCTGCACCAGTGAGAAGAGATTCGTCGACACCCAGTAACACAGGACAGCCTAGAGAAGGAGAGACATCTTCACATTGTGGTGCTGCACACTTACACACAAAAACAGCTTCTTGAGAATCAATACTGAATAATATTTCTTGACTATGCTCCTGTACTTTTATTAATGTAAGGCAAATATCTTGCTTATCATCCCTAGGGAGTGTAGTGGCCTCTCCCTAAACTACCTCCCTCAGATAATATTAAGGTAAGTGGTCAGCTCCATACTTTTTTTTTTATTTAAAAGGTGAAGAAAGACTAAAAGGAAGCTGGCTGCAAAGTGAAAAATTGTGTGTGAAAGGTCCAATATCATGTCATTAAATCAGTACAGAATTCAAAGAAACTTAACTTATAAACAATGGAAATATGGATAACAGCTGCCAACTTATTCTAGCTATGAATATTCAAAACTACTATCTTTACACTGCCAATATTAACTTTTATTCTTTAATCTACAGATAAGTTTTCTGGGCAATTCTGGCACATCACAAAAATATTGCATATGTAAGAGACAAACAACTAATAATACTGTATCATTCCAATTATTTCACTCCCAATTTGGTTTACTTACAGCAGGAAAATTGACGGTGAAAGGGAAGATGAACAGCGGGAGTCCCCTCAGCACATACTTCATCATGTGCATATTCTGAGAATTCAGACGTGCACCATCTGTTCCCAGCTGTGGTATGAGACAGATGGCTGATATTAATACACTGGGAGTCATCGATTTATTAAATAAAGATGTGTTTAACTTAAAAAAAAAGGGGGGTGTGATTGATGCAGCTATTTGGTGTTAGGGGATTAAAGATGGTGCTGGTCGAAAGGTTAGCACGACGGAAAATTGCATAAGTAATGTAAGATGGTCTGGGTCTGGTGCTCAGATTCTCATTCACACTTTGAACTTACCTCAATTGTGGCCAACATGGTGCAGGAGGTGATGACAGGGAGGATATAATAAGGATCACACACGGTCAGGTCAGTGAACCATAATACTCCTCCATCTTTGAAGCTCTCCAGAGGTAGGTTGGCTAATTTACGAAGGGACATGAACATGGAGATGAAGATGGGTGCCTGTCAGAGAATTAATAAAATATGTTGACATTGGACAAGATGGTGTGCCTCACAAAGAGGTATAAAATTTGATGCAAATTTTTAAGCAAGCATACTACATGTTATGAGCAGACTTTTGTTTTGGATTATCTCAAAGCTTGTTTTCTTTCTCTTACTGGTCTTGTATGTAATTCTACACATGTCAGTAGCTTTCCTGCATATCTGTAGTAACATTTTTAAATCTATGAAAATCATGGGATTTCCCTCCCATTCATAGTGATTTTTTTTTTTTAATTATTTGTATCCCAGGGTACCTTTTAATGGAGGAGAAAAGCTTCTGTTGTGGCCCATGTGGGGATGTACAGTATGACAGAACTTGGTTGATCATCAAAGGGGTTAAGGAATCACGAACTCCATCCACATACCTGAGCAAGAGGCACGAGGATATTCTTGAAGGGGCTCAGTTCCTTCTCTTTCATGAACTGCATCATCTCTTGTCCATATCTTGCAGCTATGAGTGAATACATAAACATAAATTAAGTAATATCTAACTGCATAGCATTCATGAAAGGAAATATATTTTTCGGTACAGTATTACAGTACTAATTATACAGCATAAAATTTAAATACCGGTACCTTTTTTTACTTATTATACTTGAACACATTTTAATTCTTTAAATAAATCAACATTCTGTACAATACAAACATGCATAATATATGACTGAAACCCAAATAAGGTAAATTATTATCACACTAACAGATTGGGCAAGAGTGAAGTACTTTCTATTGTTCTTATCCCATAAGTCCAAAGAGCATAAGCTTGAGAGAGAGATAGGAGACATGATTGAGAGTATAATCCCTACCATTGAGTTGATCCCCAGAGTTCCTTGCCTCCGACATTTTCATCTGGAGAACCTGAAGCTGTGGAAGGTTGTTGTGCATCTTGGCTGCATTTCTCTGGGACTTCAACACCAGTGGAAAGATCATCGTACGCAGCATCACCGTCGCTGGGAAAGATAATTATGAAAAAGTATTGCCTGCAGTTATGTAGGCAGTACTTTATGGGTTTGGGCACCTTCAGCTCCAGCCAATGCTTTTCAGTTCCTCAGTTCCTTCTATTTCCTTTGTGCTTGGTGTTTCACCTCTATAAACCTTTTCCCACAAGTGAGGGCTGGTTCTATCCAGATATGTGGAATCTGACATCCCCTGGCCTGTACTGTCTGTCTGTCTCTTACTATTTCTTATTCCTTCTGGGTAGCTGGTGATATATAACCAATGAAATTGGTCACTAAAGGGTTATTAGTTAGAGTGTAGTGAAGGTCTAGTTACAGGTTTCTCTAACATAAAGAACAATAAAAAAAAAGACATACTGCATTAGTCACTGTGCCTGTGGTACTTGAAGGAAAATAACAGTAACTCACCAATTGCAATGGTTGCCCACCAAGGGAGGTTAGCTGAGACGTGGAGGTACTCGAGACAGTTTTGCATCATGCCCACCGGCGTCCAGCCTCCCAGACCCAGACTCTGAAAGGTCTGCTCACCCAGTGCATTCAAGGCTGGACCCAACACTTCCGGGGGTGCCGGCGGTGGAGGGATGTACACAATGGACTCTGAAGGCAGAAGACTGAATCAGAGGTTGAAAAATAAAATTACAGTAAATATTAGACTGTAACAGCAAAGATTAATAACTACAAATTATAATCAAAAGAGATACAAGTTAAAAAGTTTCATGGCAGGTGAAATATGTGGAATGAGATAATATAATACATGGGGGAAGTTGGATTATTACTATGGGAAAAGGCCTAATGCTTATAGCAGACTGGAGGTTATCATTTCTTCCAAACAACACTTTTAAACCCACCACCTCAAGTGATATATTGTAATCAGTTTCTTGCCAACCAGTAAAGGAATCAATTGTTTCAAGACAAACTAATAAAAAAAAATTTATCTTAAATCAATCTATCTATATCTCGGGATAGTCTTTGTGCCAACCCTGTCTGGCAGGCAATATAGTTTTTTTTTGTCTAATTAAAAAAATTGGAAATATAATTCCTTAATAATTATTGTTTGAGAACAAACATGCCATCATAATGAACAGGCACTAGGCTTATTGGTACAGTATATGATTTAACCTGACCAGTACAGAATGGATTCAGGTGGCTACAATTCTGTAAATGTATTTGGAGACTACTAATGCTTCCAACTGTGCAAAGAAAAAGGAGTAGCTCATTATAGATATGTGCAGATGGGCTCTTTTGTGGATCAGTTTGGATTGGTTGCCTTCAATTCACTCCCATATTATTTTTGTTCCCCTTTACATACCTGTGACTGTCTGTGTGGCTGATACTGACTCTGCAGCAACATCTGGCAGCTGAAGTGTTTGGGAGTCTAGCATAGTGTGAGTAGTAGCCTCTGACAAATCCATGGTTATTGTTGTGTCTGGAGAGGAATTTGTCATTTCTTCTGGCAAGGGCACATCCATGGTTATTGTTGTGTCTGGAGAGGAATTTGTCATTTCTTCTGGCAAGGGCGACGTTGCAGTGACAGTGAAAATCTGAAAAAAACATACAGTAATCACATCTTAGTACAGTATATCATAATCATGGTCTTGTAAAACTGGAGGTAGAAATTTAACATTATACTGTATGTGGAAAAAACAGGTATTTATATCTGCAGTCAGAACCCAGAAATTTGCTACATACTATTAAATCCTAACTCTCACCATTCTGGTAACTAGTAGACTACAGTAAATAAGTTTCTTAATGTTTAACCACTACAACACACATGGATGAATTAATTTTTTGTCTTTATTTCTTGACCAAAAGGAGGTGAAGTACAATAGTTACAAGTACAGTGTCGGCGAAGACTGTGTTAAAAGATATGCTAAACGATCGAACAAACTGGTGTATCGAGTTGGTAACGAAACAGTGTGAGCTTCATTTTCGATGACTTGCAGTTTGTTGTTTGTGAAAATGAACCTTACACTGTTTCTTTACAAACTTGAAACACCAGTTTGTCCGATCGTTCAGCATATCTTTAACACTGTCTTCGCCTTCCTATCAGCCAAGGGGGGTGCGAAACTTTGGTTCGCGACTGTACTGTTTATGCATTTTTCACAAGCAAACATTATTCTCTTAGTGAAATCATTGATGATTTTATATACTAGCTCAAGAAAATTTTCTTCATCACATATGGTTTGTCAGAACTGTACAGGCTGTAACCTCAAACATTACAATATTGCTCCTGCACAAAACAGTTCCATTAAATCCACTTAATCATATTTCACTGATATAAAGAAAGTTTTGGATTAAGTCAATGCTAATGGTAAAATAAGGCACAATCCTCAATTGCTAACCTTAAGGAATCATGACTCAGATCTGCACTCACCTTTTGAAATGCACTGTTGACTGAACTTAGTTGCCTGGACTGAGTTGTTAGATGTGGCGGTGAGAGAATAACCGCAGTAATGCATGGGGAAGCCACTCTCCTCCCTGACTCTACTCGTGCTATACATCCTCTCTGCCATCTGTTCACCACTGTGTGATAATTTGAAGTGGCAGATATCCAGAATCCCACTTTCTGTAAATACAAAGTTGAGAAATTGAAGAAAATTATTTCAGAATGGTACGGTACATAATGTTCTCAAACCCTCCATTATGACTGATTATACCTTTTCATTTCCTTTATGATGTCAATGGAGCATAAGAAATGCATAATGATACAGAGCTGTCCCTGGTGATGGTAAGTACTAAGTTACATCTCATAAAGTAACCACACCAATATCACTTTCGTATTCTCACATTTAAGTATTTATGTAGGCTAACTACTTGAACAGACATAAATTTTATTATATGATATCCTATTGTAGAAACTACTGTAATAAAAACTTGGCAACAACCAAATTAATCAACAAGGATTGGTATTTATTGAAGAATTGCCGGTTTATAGCAGTGTTGCCAGATCCGGCTAGGTCCCAGTATTTTGCCCTGATAGTTTCCTGTACTTTACCAATTATTTCCCGATAATTGCCCAGGTTAGGTCCCGGTAGTCTGATGCGGTCTAAGTTAGGTTAGGTAAGGTCAAGCTAATTTCAAAATGCCCCATTTGCAGAGGAAATGCCATAGAAGAAAATAGTCTTAGAATGGTTTAAATAAGTGGGTAATGAAGGTAGAAAAACCGTACATGATAAGGGCAATTCTTTCAATATTTACTCAAGGATTATAGTTAACTTACACAACACCAGACTGGTTGTTGAATTACATAACACATGACAACATTTGATACGGTACTAATCCTAGTCAACCCACATAATTATCACGTAGGACAATACCAACCGTCTACATAAGTGCCTTGAAACATACAACACACACAATACAATTGATTCTTAGCCATAAACAGGAACCGGCATGCAAAAGAAAATACCACAATTCAAACCATCTTTATATTCACAACTGAGGATATATAATCACTCTTATTAATCACTCCTACATCCCATATTTCGCACTCACATTATATCTATTGCTTGCCCATATTCCAGAGCCACATAATCGAGTAGAATGGGTAATATTCCAAGCATGAAGTAAACATCTAGAAGTGCTGAGGGAGGCCATGTTTGTTTGTTTACTTCCACTTGGAGATTTTGAACTCTACACAAACTCGGCTTCAGATTTATAATAATAATACATATTTTGTATACATTAAAAACCTAACTTAGTCATGAGGAATAAATAATACATGTTGATTAATCCTACATATAACCAATCTGGACTTGATATTTAGCGACAAAATCCACGACACAAAAATAAAAAAAACAATTAAAATAACGAAATGTCCACCAGACCGAAATCACTCGAAGCCGAACAAGGGGGAGCTTTCAGATTGGTGTCCGTAAGCAGCATTTCATTAATTAGGCCAATATTTCTGTATGTAACACTAACCCAGGGCAGGACAACAGTTTCTACGGTAGATGTGTCAGTAATGGTGATGTTGGATGATGGGTTAGGTAGTATTTAGCCTTTTAATAACCTGAAATAATGGACATAATAGTGTTTTAGTTCCCCGTGTCCATTGTCTGAAAATATTTGCCACTTTGTACATTTTTCCCCCCCGTTTTATTTTTATATTATTACAGTTTCAGACTATTTTGAGCCGTATTCAAGAACATCTGTGGTGTATACGTACGATGGCGTGGTAACAGTACGAAGGTTCTATTGTGTTTCTATTGAACCATCGTACCGGAACCACACCATGGTATGCACCACAATTGTTCTTGAATATGGCCCTATTTTTTGTGTTCCTGTGGCTAATGATGTGTTTTCCGAGCGTTTGGATCCATTTAGTTACCATTTTTGTTTTAAGTTAGGTCATGACATTTTAGACCATATTCAAGAACATTCATGGTGTATACAATGGTGTGGTACTCATATAAAGGTTCCATAGACAAACAACAGAGGCATCGTACCAGTACCACGCCGTCATATACACCATGAATGTTCTTGTATATGGTCCTTTTAATGACAAAATATATATATATACCGGTATGTTTTTCGTGTTGGTTGTCGAAATGATAAAATGGTTTAAGTACAAAGGCCTACTGTGATACCATGGCAATCCTTCATTATCTTGGTTTCACCTCTCCTTGCCCAATTGACAATAGAGACCTTTAGGAGTGCAATAGGGAGAATATTGGGAATGATTTCGGAATTACACATGTGTAAGATATCTAGTTTTCATTCTGATATACGTTCTTATGGTCAAATTTCGGTAAGTTTGATATAACAACACTCAAATCAATAAACATTACCACTTTAGAACAATCATTATTACTGTATACGGTAATGAATTTTCATGAAGCAGGAATGGTAGTAGTAACATGGGTCAAAGCTTTTACTGCAATTACATGTTCTGAACTACGTATATAGGTAGTACAGTACGTAAGGTCATCATCATTATTTCTATAACTTTTCCTGAAGCATAGATGGTAGTAACGTCAGTCAAAACTCATACTGTAAACATGTTGAAATATGCAGACGTGAAGGAAGTACAGTACACAAGTTCATCAACATCTTTGCTCTCTGATTTTCAGGTGAAGGATGGACTCTGAGGCAGAATCATCGGATGTTGTAAGTGACGTAGTAGAGGTAATGATAGATTTGTACTTTTTTCCACAGTTTTCCCCTCGCTTTCCACCTGTCGCAACTTTATGCGCCTAGCTTATAAAGATGTTTCAGTTGGGTTGATTAATCTTATTTTTAAAATTAGTTCAATTGCTTGCTTATCTTAATTTTTCTACTAGTAAATGTAACATGTTTTGAACTATTAAATTAAGCATGTTTAATAATGCTTCAGTCATTTTTTCTCCTGACTTGCTATGCTTACATCCAGAGCTTCATTTTCTTTCATCTCCCTTGTCAGTAAAGTTTTTTGATACTTTGTTTTTGGCTTGCATGTTTAGTGTTACATCTAATACCATGATGCATATACCACTGTATTGTAAATATATTTATACTGTAATTATAGAAGACTTCAAGAAATTAAGAGACCCAATAAGATGTGTCCACATCTTATTGGTCTCTTCTTGAAGTCTTCTATAATTAAATTACATAAATTTTTACAAAACAGTACTATAGTTATTTTGCCTTAAAATCCCATCCCTCCCCCCTATCCCTGAAAATAGTATACATTATATACAAACATTTCTACTTTGTTCTATATGTATTGTTGCACTTCTTATGAATGATTACCTTTTCTCATAAACTGAGGTCCTACTGTGTAGCTTATTCCTGTACTGTATGTTGAAAGCATGGAAACTAACTGCGTTGTACAGTACTCTCATCCTGGTAGCAAGTATAAAATAGTTGCTTTGCATAAACAGTAACAATGTAACCCCGTTGAGTTGGTAGTGGTGGGGTGAAGTAATCGTATTATACTGTACTGAAGTAGTTTGGACATGTGGAAAAAATGCAATTAGAATAAGACATTAGAGCTAAAGATAGAGGATATAGATATTGATGTATGGAAATGATGGGTGCGATTTGGTAGAGTATATAGTATCTTAGAGATGGTTTGGTCATGGCCATTCCATGTGGAATTATGGTGTTTAACAATAGATAGAGCAAATTAATGTGAAACATCAAGGGAACACAAACATAATATATGCAATACAAAACATTTTCAGTAACTGTTTATATTATATTTAACATAAGTATACTGTACATGTATTGATAGCTTATAATATAGCTACCTGAGACTCATTCCTTTGTGATAGCTGGAAGGAAACCTGTGTACTGTACTTTATTTCCAACATACATGTATTAATATCTTTTAGCACCATATTTCCTCAAACCTACTTGTATAGTATCGGTATATCTTTCTTCTTGTTTTCACATAGGCTTGGTATTGGCCTTATCTGTGACATAGTACTCCTATCCTAAGATCTTCTCTCCCTTTTTTTATAAGCTTCTCTCCTCCCCAAACTAATTGCCAACAGGCTTTTTTCTTCATAAATTTGTTTGGATACCTTTGAAATCCTGTTCCGCTTCGGATGCCTTTCTTTTTACAATCTCTCTTTTAATACCTTAACTTCTTTGCTTCACAATCAGTTCTTTCCTTCCCTAAACTGTGCTTACTTCCTCCATCAGAGTATAAATATGGTACAGTAGCAACAAATACATTAACTCATCTTCCCTACTTTCCAATGCTGTAATTAATTGGGCCTCACATTTTACCTCGACCAACAGAAAGCCAGCAATGGTGGCGGCGAGAGCAATGGGGAGCCCTCAACCAAGCGAGCCAAGGTTGACTTCTCCTCACTACCTACCCGCCAGTACCTAGACCAGACTGTAGTGCCCATCCTACTACAGGCTGTTATGCAGCTCAACAAGGAGAGGTCAGTCTACTATTTTCTCACCGATGTTCTTCCCTTAGTTATATTAATTTTTCTGCTTTTTTTATTTTCAAGGGGATAGATAGTATTAATCCCCCCCCCCCCCATGCCAAACTCTCACAATACAATACACCCAACTGGCAGCTTTGAGAAGTTTTAAGGGGAGCGATATAATAATAAT
Source organism: Petrolisthes manimaculis (assembly GCA_034508575.1). NCBI lineage: Eukaryota > Metazoa > Arthropoda > Malacostraca > Decapoda > Porcellanidae > Petrolisthes > Petrolisthes manimaculis. Next base: position 73,204 of record JAWZYT010005377.1, read on the forward strand.
TGAGGGATTATACTATATTGAGAAAAAGTCCAGTGAAAAATAGATACAGTATTATTCTCAAAGTTCCCTACCCCAATATCATTAAGACAGAACAAGAAATATAACCTAGGCATCATTATAGTACTATCAGAACTTATAAATTGGCTTGTACATCAGATTTTTGCCCACAACAGCTGTATAATATATGTATATACTGTATAATATAATATAATATTATACACTGTATACTGTATCATCCACTTATTTAATCTTCAACAGACCAGGAGATCCAATAGAGTGGCTGGCAAACTATCTCTTGAAGAACAAGTCACAGTACACCAATGGCAGCTCATCATAGTACACTAGTAGTAGCAGCAGCCACGAAGTGCAGGAGGGGAGACAACAAGTCTAACCCAATGCCACTGCAGCCAAACCTTACTAAGTTCAAAACAAATCTACCTAATCAACCCTTTTATTACTGTGGTTTGGGCCTTTCGTAACCCTTGGACAACTGGGGTTTTCCTGTGTCTTTTTATATCATTTGACATTAGGCCAAGTATATTAGGCAAGGCATATGACATTAGTTTATGGGAAAATAAATAAATATGACTTTTAGCCTCTGAACATCAGTAGTTCTTTTCTTCAACAGAAAAATTGACAGAAACTACAAAAGTCATCAGCCATTGTTCAAGGGTTAATCAGTTATATGAAGGTTGAGGCATCATGTGACATGTAGGAATTGTCTTAGTATGAATTGGCCAACAGTTATGTTTGCTATGGGAGTGTGACAGTTTTATTCAATCTTACTTTGTACTTTTTCAGGATTATTGTATGCATTGAATGGACAAATATTTTTTTTGACATATTGCAGGAAACATGCTGTAATTTCAGCATTTTATAATGTTGCGTTCTAGAAATTAAGTAGATTTAGAAAGGAAAATTACAGGATACTAATCACGTCAGTGAAAGTACAGTAGTAGCAAGGTAGTTTTTAATTGGTGTGCTGAGAATTTGCTTTTACTAAACTTTTAGAGACTGCAAAATGATAATTATCTTTTCCTTTTACTTCTTGACTTACAAAATATATTTATGTATTTTAGCTGATAAGTACAATGGACCACATAGCAATATAATGCAAACTATATATTCTCTCAATCATAGATAATAGTACAGTGGTTGGTGGGGGGTTTCATGGTTATACCGCTGTTGGCAGGGAAGTGAGATATGCACATAGGTTAGTATGAATGGTTGTGGACAAAGGTAAATTGTTTCAAAGAGCAACCCTTGGATTGACTTAATTAAATGAAGGTAAAAGAGGCCTTGGTGGACAGCTTGGATTTTTAAGATCATAGTCGGGTATTAAATAGAAATGTGTAAAAAAGAATGGCATTATTTATGCATACCGGTATTTCTGACACCTTATTGGAATAATGACGCCATTCTGTAATTATAAGTACAGTACGGGAACTTATATTTAGACAATAAAAACGTTCTTTACATACAAATGTTTATATAGATAGAAGACCTTATGCTAGATATGAATTGGTGACGTAAAAAAAGGCCTAGTAGAGTAAGCCACATGTTATAATGATGAAGTAACTGAATTGTCCCTACTCTAGGTCTGCAGTCAAGGGATTCATCGCTATAAAGTTATAGTTTGTTCTTAGGGTGTTATTTATCTGTTCATTTTTAGAGTGTCCTTGGCAGTGTAAAAGGGAGTTGACTGGCAGTAATTTGATCAGTCCAATAACATGGTTTTCTGGTTGAATGCAAACCAAATTAATGCGTTATTTTAAAATTAAACCATGTTAAAGAGAGACTCTACTGTACTGTATATTCAATTCTGCAATATCGTATTATTTTATAAGAATTGCCAAGCCAAAGCAGGTGATAATAAAGATATGATTATATAGCAGTTTTGGTTCTCCAAACTGCCACAAATTAGCTGCCCAATACCCTAGGTTTACTGGTATGTAATCTGTTTCTTGACATAGTTATAGTAACCCTTCAATTGCTAACAATCCCTTATCCCTGGAAACCATTTTGTTTTATAGTACTGTACTAATAGCTCACCAATAGCTTCCAAACACTGCCAGATCACCAACATTTTCATACAACCATCTTAATTTTAGTACAGGGAAAGTTTTCTTGTGACAAAAGATTGTCTGGAATATTATCTGTAATGTAAGCTGTTGTTATTGTGTTATCTCAAATGGTTTTATATATTTTTGCTTCCCTCCAACAAGAAAAATTGTCTGGTGGTAGTCTGGGAAAAACGCCAGTTGTCAGTCGGTTCAGGGTTCACTAATACTGTACTGTGTCTTTCTTCCTCCACAATATTTAATATATTTTTAATGGGTGCAATCAGACCTACATATACAGTTTATATACCTAGGATCTCCATTATCTTAGTTTTAGCTCATCTTACTACAGTATGTATTAGAATTACGTCTGATACCTGTGAGAATTTGCAGGGTTGGGAATATGTTCATTAAATTAAAAAATTATTGAGAGTAGATAATGAACTCGTGTGTAACATCTACCTTGGCTCTGTGGTAGAGGTTTCAACTTTCAGAGTAATATAACGGGTGTGTAAGTTCAAATCCTACCACAGAAGATAATTCAATACTGGTGGGGAATTTACCTCATGAAATTACAGTAATTTGTAAGATAATTTTGCATTATTCAGTATTTTCAGTGCTTAGAACGAAGCCTGGGATTTTGAAAAGAACTTTAAATAATAATATTTTCATTACTGTATTTTACTAACACCTTACAATACATGTACAATATTGTCAGAACAACAGACACTTAGGATTACCAGTAAAAGATAATTGATAAATGTATTTATTAGCAATGTCTTTTTTGTAACTTTCATTATTTTAAACTTCCAATGATTATATCAACGAACCTGTAATAAGGACACTATGCAAGAAGAGCCATGACAGTAGCTGTTGGAATAGCTCCATGGACATACAGTTGCTTTGCCAGTTTTAACTACGTTGGTGTCAAGTGTGATGACCGTGAGGAAATTAAAGCACAGGACATAATTATACATAGTAATATTTTCTTCACTAAGTTGCCCTTAAAAAATATGAGCATAGAACAGCTACCATGGTAATGATTGAATAATGTTCTTTTATAATAAAAGGATGTAGTACAGTACATTATTGTAAGTAACTATGCATTCTTTTATGTATAAGATTACAGTTTTGTGTAATTTTAAAGGTAATAGTTTATGGCCAGCCCGGATTCTCATTTGTAACCATACACTGCCCTTCCAAGTCTTATGTCTTTGCTCAGTAATAAAGATATTAATATTCGGTACAGTCTTTATATTATACCCCATTTAGTTTATTGTGTGAACATTACTTTAGTTTATTGTGTGAATATTCCAGTCCAAACGAGAGTAAAACGTTTCATAACCGAGCCAGTGACAGGGTACAGTTTGATTACCAAGGGAGATAACTTGTTCATATTTATTTACATGTACTGTACTGCATGATTATTTGTAACCTCTCTTTCTCTCTCATTTTCCCCTCGTTTCATTGTTCTCCTCTTTAACTTGCTCTCATCATTTCTTCCTGTCCTCTGTCTCGTTTTTTTTATTCTGTCCTTCTCTTTACATTTTCACATCTTCTGTTCCAGTGAGCTATGGGTTTAAGAGTAATATGGGAGATATACCATAATATTAAACAGTACACAACATTGAGTAGGCCTCCTGAATATTATGTAGATGTGGTAAGGAACATAACACACTAAAATGTTACTTCAATAATAAAGCTGTACTGAGAGGGAGCCATATTTTCATTGAATTGTGTATATACAGTACCTCTGCAACATAAGAGAATGAGCCGTCGGTTGCAGAAGTGGGTCAGCGGAATACGAAGCTTGGAATGTGTGTGTGTGTGTGTACTATTGGTGTGGGGGACGATAATTAGGTTACGTGAGGGCGAGCAGTGTAACTTCAACGCAAGAACTCGCACGCAAGACCATCAAAGTACGTAAGACACAAAAATGCGTCATTAACTTCATTGTAAAGGTTAAGATAACATTGTTGCATTATTAGCGTTCCGGTATGATTTAATGGGGAAAAGAAAACCCATGGACTTATGCCTTATTAATGCTGAAGTTCCCCAAACCCTCGGTATTTCAGGAAAGGATCCATAAAAGAGGGGAAGTAGTGGTCTTTCAGGAACCTGCGGTGGTATGTTGACAAAGAAGCCCCGCCCAGTTAGCACGATTCCGGTCTCTGATTGGTGCAAGTACTAGTGGCAGCGGCGTCTGATTGGCCACGCAGGATAGTGTCAGGAAAGGCCACGACGACGACGACGAAGAGGATGATGGGGATGGGTGGTGGTGGAGGGGGTGAGATTGAAGGTGGCAAATCCAGTTACCTTCGTCAGCCAACCACTCAGTCAGTCAGTCAGTCAGAGAGCTACGCCATCGTACAGTGCGCTCCTGTCTCCTGTCTCCTTTCACTAACTGGCAACAATATATATCCTTCTTCTTCTTCGGCGCCACCATCGTACGCTTTACTTTACACACACACAAAGAGTAACCCATACCATCATTCATCATTTCCTCCACCGCCATTCACAGATCAAACAAGATGGTTAGCGGAGGGGTAAGTTTAATTGATGTGTTTTTATTTGACGAAGGTGTGTGTGTGTGTGTGTGTGTGTGTTAGTGTGTGTGTGTGCGTGTGTGTGTTCGCCAATATAGTAGTAGCAATGTTACGTGGCATTGATCAGTTGACACTCTGCAACATGCAAACTGAGGTTGGAGTATCCAATTTTCTATGCGGAATGAATACTCTCTCACTCTTTACACCTTTGCGCAACTCTCTCATTGTATATACAAGTACTTGCCTTTTCCAACTTGCAAAAAAAGATAATGAATGCACTTGAAGTTTGTACGTACAGTTGTAGACATAATGAAACGTTTACAACTGATTATTGGGTATAAGACGAGAGGCTGTTGTGTGTTGAGGAGTACATGTCCTATTCTCTGTCTGACAATGGGACAGTTTGTCTGTTTTATGTGTCACCAACTGTACACTCGTCTCCAACTTATTACCACAACGGTGTACAGTTCCCTCCAAAAAATTCGAGACACTAATTTACCTGCAAGAGTCTCGAATTATTTTTGGAGTCAACTGTACATTCAACAACATAATAAAAAAAAAAAAAAAAAACAAGCCTAATCACAGAACACGAACCAAACAATGTTATAATCAGGTTATCTGAGAAATAATGCAACATAATATGGTTTGCATAATCAATATACAATAATTTGGCATCATGCAACAACTCAACCAACACATTAATTAGCATACCAGCTGGATCAACTCTTTCACATCGTGCATTTATAATTCAAGCAATAATATTAATCTATTTTTGTTATGAATTTGCTAGAAAGAAGGAAGTACATAATTACCATAGACTATCTTTTATTCAATTTATTGAGATTTGTGTTATTCTTGTGCATCGGTTATGAAGTTGCCAGAAAGAATGAAATAAATATCATAGATTTACTTTTATTTCATTATAATGTACTAGGGATTATCGTGGAGGTAAAATCATTGCTATTTACGTGTGGGAAATTTTACATACAGAACGTTTCGCTTGAGAGAGTGTGTGTGTGTGTGTGTGTGTGTATGAGAGAGAAAGAGACAGAGTGTGTGTGTGTTTGAGAGAGAGAGAGAGAGAGAGAGAGAGAGAGAGAGTGTGTGTGTGTGTGTGTATGAGATAGAAAGAGACAGAGTGTGTGTGTGTATGAGAGAGAGAGTGTGTGTTTGTGCATGTGAGAGAAAGAGACAGAGTGTGTGTGTGTATGAGATAGAAAGAGACAGAGTGTGTGTGTGTGAGAGAGAGTGTGTGTTTGTGCATGAGAGAGAAAGAGACAGAGTGTGTGTGTGTTTGAGAGAGAGGAAAGTGTGTGTGTGTATGAATGAGAGAGAAAGAGACAGAGTGTGTGTGTGTGTTTGTGTATGAGAGAGAAAGAGAGAGAGAGAGAGAGAGAGAGAGAGAGAGAGAGAGAGAGAGAGAGAGAGAGAACGTGTCCCGATACAGGTTCACTTCCCCCCCCAAAATAAAAATGTCTGTAATATTTCCTCCCTATATAGCTGGACACCTATGCTACTCTATACATTATTATTTATTTTTTCCTCCAAATCACCTTCCCTGTTATTTCTTCCACTTTCAAAATTACTCCTCCTCCTCCATTTTCTTCTTTTTCTATTCAACTTATTCAATCAATCAATCAATCAATCAATCTTCCCTCTTCTCTCTCTCTCTCTCTCTCTCTCATCACTTTCTTCTCCTTCAAGTTCCCCTTTCTTTGAACTGCATGACGTCACACCAGGATTAAGGAGGGGTGTAGGGGGGTGTGGGGGGTTGGGGGGGGGTAAGGGGTCAACACAAACACAGTAGTCATGCAATAGGTTCATGACCCTGGCTCTCCCTTGACCTTGAATGCCTGTAATGCATGACTTTTCCTCGATTTGAGTTGCATGGGGTCATCTGCAACAATAACAATAATTCTGCAGGCATGATTTTTGTTTATTTATTTATTTATTTATTATTTTATTTATTTATTTATGTATTTATTATTTTACTTATTTATTTATTTATCTATTTATTTATTATTTCATTTATTATTTCATTTATTTATGGGTCATAGTTTCATCTGCAATAATAATTCTACATGCACGAATTTTCTTTTTTTGCGACAATAAAATATTTCCTTAAATTATATATATATATATATATATATATATATATATATATATATATATATATATATATATATATATATATATATATATATATATATATATATATATATATATATATTCTTTCTTGGGTATATATGTTATTATCACTTTGTTTTGTAGTGTTTTCTCTTTATCTACATGTTACTATTTATTTTCCTTATTTTTATTCTTCCTCAGTTTTCATTATTCCGTATCTATATTTTCTTTGTTCTTTCTTAATAATTTCTCTCGCTGGAATTATTATGCTTTTTCTTGTTTATATATATTCCCTTTTATTCCTCATCCTTCTCCGTCACTCACTTTTTCCTCCTTGATATTATTTATTTTTTTTCCTCCAAATCACCTTCCCTGTCATTTCTTCCACTTTCAAAATTACTCCTCCTTTCTTCCTCCATTTTCTTCTTTTTCTTTTCAACTTATTTTTCTTTTCCTCCTTCTTCTTCTTCATCTTCTTTTCCTCCTCCTCCTCATATTCCTTCTTTTTCTTCTCCTTCTTCCTCTTCTTTTCCTCCTTTTTCTTCCTCTTCTCCTTCTCCTCCTCCTATTCCTTCTTTTTCTTCTCCTCCTTCTTTTACTTCTTCTCCTCTCTATTCCTTTTATACAATCATCGTAATTCTCTTCTTCCCATTCTATGTCTTCCTTCTAATCATCCAAATATTCTGCTTCTCACCCTTTCTTATCCACTCTCTTCATTCTCGTCTTGTTTCTATCTCCCCTTCTCATTTCTTTCTTATTCCCTTTTCATCAATAAATTCCCTTCCTCTCATTCCTCTCCCTATCCTTCCTTTTCATCTTTATCCTCAGTTCCTATACACGATCAACCTCTCCTTTCTCCTCTTTCTCTCCTTTCCCTCTCCCTCCAACCCCTCTCCATCCCTTTTCCTTCCTTTCCCTCTCCCTCTCCCTCCATCCCCTCTCCTTTCCTTCCCTCCATCCTCTCTCCTTTCCTTCCCTCCCCCCCCTCTCCTTTCCCTCTCCTTCCATCCCCTCTCCACAAAACAATATGTACGTAAAGAAGTGTACAGTCTATGTGTGTGTGTGTGTGTGTTACCAGAGAGAGAGAGAGAGAGAGAGAGAGAGAGAGAGAGAGAGAGAGAGAGAGAGAGAGAGAGAGGAACACGTCACATAATCCAATAGGTCACCCACACACAATCCATGAAAGGTACCCTATCCATCCACCAACCAACCCACCAACTCACAACACTGACTGGCCTTTGATTTTCACTTCCCTATCACCTCATCTTTAGGCTTCTGTCTGTCTTTCTGTCTCTCTCCTTCTGTCACTATCTGTCTGTCTGTCTGTCTCTGTCTTTCTGTCATTATCTATCTATCTGTCTGTCTATCCCTCTATCTTTCTATTTCTCAACTCATACATCTATCTGTCTGTCTGTCTGTCTCTGTCTTTCTGTCACTATCTATCTATCTGTCTATCTATCCCTCTGTCTTTCTATTTCTCAACTCATACATCTTTCTGTCTGTCTATCTGTCTCTCCTGTCACTATCTATCTATCTATCTATCTGTCTGTCTATCTATTTGTTATTGTGTTTTTCCATCTCCCCTTCTATTTCTATTCCATATCCTAAGTTTAATCTATCTATTTACCCATTCTGATGTTTCTCCTTTATCTATCTTGACCTATACACATTCCCTCTCTCTCTCTCTCTCTCTCTCTCTCTCTCTCTCTCTCTCTCTCTCTCTCTCTCTCTCTCTCTCTGTACAAAATCCTTCCACTCCTTCACTACACTTCTCCCTTCACCTCCATCCGTTCTCTCTCTCTCTCTCTCTCTCTCTCTCTCTCTCTCTGTTACGTCAATACAGTGTTCATTTATGCATTTGGTTTGGGAGTGACTCAACTGCCTCCATTATTGATTCTACTTTCTGTCTAATTCTCCAGCTGTTTCCTAAGTGCCTTCATTCTCTTATTAATCTCCTTTTCTCTTCCCTTAATTAACCCAGGCACCCAACCTCCATTTCTTTTTATTTTAACCTATTCTAATTCTAAAACATTTTTTCTATTCAATCTCCAACTAATAAATCAATCTTTTATTCTTATGTTTTATGTCATGTAATCATTTCAGCTTGTTCTCAACTTAATTAATTTGTTGGTGTTTAAATTATCCTGTTTTAAAATCCACCATAGTCAAGAAACTTGTTTACTCTATAGAAAAATAAAATGTGTTCACTTCTAAACATAAAATTCAACACTACTTTCCTTTCCTTCCTTAATATTGTACTTTAAATTTGCTTCTTTTGTTAATCCCCCATTTGTTATCTTACTTCCAGCCTTCCTTTCCAAAACATTGCCTTTCATTTTTCCTCACATTGTTGAATCTTCTTTTCATAATTTCCTCAATATATTATATCCCTTTTCTTTCTATCTTTCCCAGTACTAAGGAATCGTTCATTTTATTCCACTGTGACTCCTTCTTTCCTTCCTTTCTTCCTTTCTTCCCACATTCCACTCCTCCCTTCCTTCATTTCCACCTCCCCTCTTTCCTCACCTACCTACCAATCTACCTACCTACCTACCTACCAACCTACCTACCTACCTACCTACCTTCCTTCACAGCTGGAGTTGAGTATTATCTTGGCTGGACACCTTGATGAGTTAGTTACCCCCCTGACGCAACCATTGTCTATATTATACACACACACACACACACTCTCTCTCTCTCTCTCTCTCTCTCTCTCTCTCTCTCTCTCTCTCTCTCCACACACACACGTGTTTATACCCATGGAACTGAAACATCAACAACAACATCAATAACAACACCACCTCCATACACTCTCCTAGTTTGTTTACACCGTGGAACAATAACAACACCAACAACACCTATATATATCACATCATTTGCTTACAACACCAACACCACCAACAACACCAACAACACCACCAACAACAACAAACACACCCACACACCCACCTACCCACACCTATATATTTTCACCTAATTTGTTTTGCTTTTATTTTTTGTTTTCTAATATTCACACCTACTTTCACCTCATTTGTTTTGTTTTCTTCTAATATTCACACCTATTTTCACCTCATTAGTTTTATTTTTTCTAATATTCACACCTATATTTTGTTGTAATTATATGTTTTTGTGTAATGTTTTCAGCGGGAGTGTATCAGCATACACGTGGGTCAGGCTGGGGTACAGATGGGTAACGCCTGCTGGGAACTGTATTGCCTTGAACACGGTATTCAGCCCGACGGTTTGATGCCCATGGATGAGACTATAGGCTACGGGGACGACTCCTTCAACACCTTCTTCAGTGAGACGAGGAATGGCAAGCACGTCCCCAGGGCTGTCTTCGTCGATTTGGAACCCACGGTCGTCGGTGAGTGTAAAAAAAAAAAAAAAAAAAAAATTGTAGTTTTTTTTTTATTTTCGCGGTGGTCGGTGAGTAAAAAAAAAAAAAAAAGTCAGTTTTTTTTTTTTTTTTTTTAGTCTCTATCTATCATCATAATTTTCATGGTTGTCGATTAGTGTGAAAATTAAATATTTTTATTCTTTGTTTTCATTATTTTATTCTATATCATCATAATATAATTTTTTTTGTACACGTGGTCGGTGAATGTGCGAGAGAAGAAAGACACTTATAGTTTTTTTCTTTTCTTTAGTTTAATCATGTTATATTTTCTTCCTTTATATGGTTGGTGAGTGTGAAAGAAATTTATTTATAAATAAATATATAAAATATAAATATAAATACTACTACTACTACTACTAATTATTATTATATTCTCCCGCTTTACCCGCTGTATATAAATTTGTTCCTTCTTATTAAAAACATCTTCCGGGTTAGAAAGACAAAATATATGCAGAAAATGGTGAGTAAAACATTGATTGTGGCTGAGTTACATGACTGACTGACTGACTGGTGGTGCAAAGAGGGTGTCATCCAAGGCAATGCAATGTGCAACTACCTCATGCAACATGTCGTGACGTGACGGTAAAAGGAAAGGAATTAACTTTTTTTTTTTTGTTAACTGAAAAGCTACTGATTCCCCCAAAAATGTGTTCAGCCATTTGTGATGGTGGTGGAGCAGGGCCCACGGAGTGTTGGAGAGCAACTGAACTGAGTTCCAACAAGTGAATTTTCCAAGCCATTCTCAACGTTGAGAGAGGTTTAGAAGACTCATTTTTTCGAACTTTGACACATATATTTTGACCAGAAATATTCGAATCGCCTGGTCTTGCTCATTTCTCCACCCAGTACACCAATAAAGACTGAGTTCGAATGCAGGGTGTGTGTGTGTGTGTGTGTGTGTGTGTGTGTGTGTGTGTGTGTGTGTGTGTGTGTGTGTGTGTGTGTGTGTGTGTGTGTGTGTGTGTGTGTGTGTTAGCTGTCGTTTGTCTCTGGTGAGGCATTATGTATCATGAGTGTATACCCTGGTCCACCACTATCACCCAGGGCTTTACGTCAGAAAACCTATAATCCTAAAGGGCCCTGTAAACGTGTATGTCAATTGGAGGCTTCTGATTCCTCCTGAATATGCCACGAAACAAACTCCTTTCATATAGGTGATGTTTCGTGGCAATATTTGAAGGACTCATTTATCTCCCATTTTACTGACATTACAGTACAAACATTACGAACAAACCACTATACCACCATCTCGTGCAAGGTTCCCGTATGTAAGCTCGTAACGTAACCCCCCCCCCCCCCGCCCCCGATACGAACAAACCACTACACCAACTCGTGTAAGGTTCCTCTAAGCTCGTATGCCCCCCTCCTCCCCCCCCCACACACGTTACGAGCAAGCAAGCAATCACGGAAACATCTCGTGTGAATTTGAACTATACTTTCTTTAAATTCCAAACGAGTGAGTGTAATGTGTTGTGTAAAACCCATAGATTATACTACATACACTCTTGGACTATAAGGTGTGTGTGTGTGTGTGTGTGTGTGTGTGTGTGTGTGTGTGTGTGTGTGTGTGTGTGTGTGTGTGTGTGTGTGTGTGTGTGTGTACCCTGCTGGACTATAGGCGAGCATACATTCACCCCCTTCTTCTGTGTGTGTGTGTGTGTGTGTGTGTGTGAGTGTGTGTGTGTGTGTGTGTGTGTGTGTGTGTGTGTGTGTGTGTGTGTGTGTGTGTGTGTGTGTGTGTGTGTGTGTGTGTGTGTGTGTGTGTGTGTGTGTCTGTACCCTGCTGGACTAGGCGAGCATATTTTCACCCCCTTCTTCTGTATGTGTGTGTGTGTGCTACTTCCCATGATAGAACAACGAATATCACAGGTTCACAGACTAAAAAGAGGATCCAGTTCACAGACTAAAAAGAGGATCCAGTTCACAGACTAGAAAGAGGATCCGGTTCACAGACTAGAAAGAGGATCAGGTTCACGAACTAGAAAGAGGATCCGGTCCACAGACTAGAAAGGGGATTCGGTTCAGAGACTAGAAAATGGATCCGGTTCACAGACTAAAAAGAGGATTCGGTTCACACACTAAAAGAAC
>JAWZYT010005378.1:0-44923 GCA_034508575.1 Petrolisthes manimaculis
CTGCCTTTTATCTTTTCTCCTTCCTATTCTTCGTAGTCTTGTCTAACCTCGTCCTTTCATATAACGTCTCTTTGAATTCACTTTCCTTGTCCTTTCCGCCATGTCTTCCAACCCTCTGCTCTTCCCTTGCCCCTCTCACTCTCTCACTCACTCACTCAGTCACTTCTTTCTCTCTCTGTCTCTTATTTAACTGGTTAGCTCACATCCTCTCTCTCTCTCTCTCTCTCTCTCTCTCTCTCTCTCTCTCTCTCTCTCTCGTCTCTCTCTCTCTCACTTCATTTACTCGTCTTCCACTCCTTTATCCTCTTTCTTACTTTTCTCTCACTTCCCTCTCTTAACTCACTCTCACCCCCACCCCCCTTTCCCTCTTCCAACTAACTCACTTCTCAACCCTCACATCCTCTCTCTCTCTCTCTCTCTCTCTCTCTCTCTCTCTCTCTCTCTCTCTCTCCTCTCTCTCTCTCTCTCGTCTCTCTCTCTCTCTCTCTCTCTCTCTCTCTCTCTCTCTCCTTTTCAATATCTTCTTTCACACTCCCATGACACAATCTCTTTCTCTAATCTCATTCTCCTTCTCTTTGAATCTGTAGCCAGATTCCCTCTCCCCTACACCTGCCTACTAACTCTCTTTCACTCACTCACTCACTCACTTCTGTCTCATTTTTCTCTCATTACCGTCTTAAATTTACTTTTCTCTCACACTCACTTTTTCATATTTTCAAGCTCTTTAGCACACACACACACACACACACACACAGAAACACACTTCCACACTCACTTTTTGATATTTTCAAGCTCTTTAGCACACACACGCGCGCGCGCGCGCGCGCACCACAAACACACACCATTTCTTCCCTTTCCCACACTTTCTTCATAATAGTGGGGAATTATAAGATAAAAGGGAGAGAGCAGGGGGACAGGAGTGGAAATTATACCAATTAACCAACCCCCCATTTTTTCAGCTACCTATAGAGTTTACCATACTGTAATAATTACTTTCAACCGTGGTAAGAAATGTTTTGTGAGACGAGGACACGACACACGTTGGTTGGTTGGTGGTTTCCGTGCACACACACACACACACACACAGAGGCCATCAGTGCAAGTCCTACTAATGGTATAAAAAGTCCTCACACACACACACACACATAGCAGGTTAAAAAATATCTGACGAGAGAAAAAATAACTCACTAAATTGGCAACTGGGGTGGATGGGAGGGTGAAGGGGAAGGAAGGAGAGAAAGAGAGGGTAGGTGAAAAGAAAGGAAGGAAAGAGTAGGTGAAAATGAAGAAAGGAAGGAATGAGAGAGTAGGTGAAGAGGAAGGAAGGAAGGAGAGAGTAGGTGAAAAGGAAGAAAGGAAGGAAGGAGAGAGTAGGTGAAGAGGAAGGAAGGAAGGAGAGAGTATAGGTGAAAAGGGAGATGAGGGAAGAAGTGAGGGAAGAAGTGGGGAGGAAATGAGACGAGACGAGGAGTGGAAAGATAATGAGGGAATGAAAGGGATAGAACAAAAAAAAAGGGGGGAGTAGAGGGGAGTAGAGGATAGATGATAGAGGGCGGAAGGGAAAGTGAAAGTAGGTGAAACGGAGGGGAGTAGGAACGATGGGAGAGAAACGTAAGGGAGGAAGGAAATGAGGATGGGTGAAGTTGAGAAAAAATCAGGAAAATTTACTCTGTAGGGTGAGAGAGTAGAGAGTGGGTAAGAAGGATGGTGAAGATGAGAGAGAGAGAGAGAGAGAGAGAGAGAGAGAGAGATAGAGAAAGAGAGAGAGAGAGAGAGTTACATAGAGTTACATAGAATCACAGACCACAACATACCTTACGGTCCACACTGGGTGATCTGATTAGAAGATTACTGGTGGAGAATGAATTTCTCCCTAGTGATAGTCGTAGATAAGGATAGCAAAGAAAAGGAACGGAATGGAACGAGTAAATCAAAAGAAGGGAAAGGAAGGGAAGATGAAGAGGGTAGAAAGGAAAAGAAGGGGTGAGTAAGAAAGTAGAAGGGAAGGAAGGGAAGAGAAAGAGAGTAGAAAGAACGGAATGAGAAGGAAGGTAAAAGGAAAGCAAAAGAAGAGAAAGAGAGAGAGAGATAGAGAGAGAGAGGGGAGGGAAAAGGTGATGAAAGAGAAGTAGAGAGATGGGAAAAGAATGGTTGAGGACAAGGATAAAAATTGGAGGAAAGAAAGAGGGATGGATGCAGAAGAAGGAAAGGAAAAAAAGAAAAAAAGAAAGGAGGGAGGCAGAGGCAGACAGATAAGATAGACAAACAAACACACACACACACACACACACACACACACACAAACACAGGTATAATCGATGGTGTGATTGAAGTCTTCTTGTTTGAGTGACCCACATTGACCCCACGAATCGAAGGGAGGGGGGGAGGGGGGGATTAAGGGGGTAAGGGTTGGTGGGGGTAGGGGTTGGCAAGGTTAAGGTGAGGGGTAGGGGTGACAAGGTTAATGTAGGGGCGAGTATATGTGGGGTAATGAAAGTGATGGATGAATGGAGAGAGAGAGAGAGAGAGAGAGAGAGAGAGAGAGAGAGAGAGAGAGAGAGAGAGAGAGAGAGAGAGAGAGAGAGAGAGAGAGAGAGAGAGAGAAAGAGTATGAGGAGGGTAGGGGTGTGTGGAGGTGGTCGAGTATAGGAAGGAAGAGGGGGTGATGATCAATTGGAAGGGGGGGCGGGGTGTGAGTGACGGTAGAGTGAGTGATGGATGGGGTAAAAGACAGCTTGTTTGGGAAGGGAAAGGAAGGGAAGGGAAAAGGGATGGGAAGGGAAGAAAGGGAAGAGAAAGGAAGGGAGGGGGAAAAGAAATGGAAAGGAAGAGGGATGGGAAGGGAAGAAAGGGAAGAGAAGGATGGGAAAAGGGAAGGGAGGGGGAAAGGAAAAAGGAAGGGAGGGGAAAGAAGGAGAAGGGAGGTGAAAAGAAAGGAAGGGAGAGGAATGAAAGAGAATTAAAAGGGTAGAAGGGAAGGGAAGGGAAATAAAAGGAAACGAATTGAAGGGAATGGAAGAAAAGAAAAGGAACGGAATGGTAAAAGGAAATCAAAATAAGGGAAAGGAAGGAAAGAGGAAGAGAGTAGAAGAGAAGGAGTGGAAAAGTAAAAAAGTAGAAAGGAAGGAAAGAGAAGAGGAAGAGGGTAGAAAGGAAAGGCAGGGAAGAGTAAAAGAGTAGAAGGGAAGGAAGGTAAGAGGAAGAGAGTAGAAGGGAAAGGAAGGGGAGGGGAAAATACTTGATGACACTAAAGAAGGAAAAAGGTATAGGTACGGATTGCTGACTATCAAAAACTCAAAATAGATTCACATAATAATAATAATAATAATAATAATAATAATAATAATAATAATAATAATAATAATAATAACCCAGGTTGGTTGAGGAAGGGTTGTTGTATAAGACGAAATGATAAGTGTTCTTCTATCACGTCAGAATTCGTAAAACTTATAATATTATATGGTTGTGGCTGTGTTGTGGTTGTGTTGCTGTGTTACCAGTATGTTGTGTTGTGGTTGTGTTGCTGTGTTACCAGTATGTTGTGTTGTGGTTGTGTTGCTGTGTTATTTTGTGTTGTGGTTGTGTTGCTGTGTTATGTTGTGTTATGTTATGTTGTGTTGTGGCTGTGTTGTAGTGTTACAATGTAATATTGTGTTGTTATGATGATGAAATCCAGTAGCGCTTTATTTTACTTCTTATAACGAATTGGAAGGCGTTAGGACATGCTGTAATAGTGTTACTTAAAGGTACATAATGATAGTTTAGGCTCTTATTATATTATGTTTGTGTCTTACTCTACGTTTGGTTCCGAAAGGTCTATGTGTTAGGAGAAGAATCGTCCCACGTATAAATTTTAAAATACTGTCATTTACAGCACAAAAACAATACTAATTCGCTTTGGATGATCATTCTATTTAATTCAATTGTAATTTGCCTTTAAATATCATTATATCGCAGACAAATAAAACTAAAAAGCATTTCAACGCTATTATTCAACTTCAGCTTGCGTCATACATATATAGACGAAATAATACTGCGCTTTTGACACTCAGTTATCCGTTGCTTTTAAACACTTATAAATGTTCATCAAAGTGGTTGGTGTTTGGTGGAGTCAGTTGTTGTTGTTGTTGTTGTTGTTGTTGTTGTTGTTGTTGTTGTTGTTAGCGCTTCAACTCTGGAGAGAAACTGTGGATTGTCGTTGGGTGAGAAAGTTAGTGTGACTCACATGTGGGTCAGGTGGGGAGGGGGGAGGGGGGGGAGGGGGGCGAGATGGATAACTTTAGGGGGGAAATTTGGTGTTGATAAATCCTTAGCAACTGAATCCTCCACGCAATTTCAAGCGACAGAACACCATTATTTTTGTTCATCTTTTCCCGTTTCCTGGCATATTTTGGAGGAATCAAGGCGCTCCAATGTAACAAAAAATAATTACCACCTTAAGGACCCCGTGATCGTGTATGAGACTTGGTTGCTTCTGGTTTGTATGTATGTATGTATGTGTGTGTGAGAAAAGGGAAGATGAGGGTGATAAAAAAAAATAGGCTGGAAAAGAGAGGGACGATAGAGAGGAAAGGCAAAGAGTGGTCAAGAGATATAGGAAAGAAAGAGTTGTGAGGAGGAAAAATCGCAAGGACAACACAATGTACAACGCAAATAGGAGATGGCAGAAGGTAAGAAGGAGAAAGGAAGAGTGGTGTGGAAAAACAAGTAAGGAGGGAGAATAAAGTATGTGAAGAAGAGAGAGGAAATAATAAATGAATGTGGTAAAAAGGGGAAGCATACCATATAAAAAATAGGGTAATATATAAAGGTTATAGTGGTTTGTAAGGGAAGAGATATATGATGGGGATAATAGTAGTGAGAAGGAGGAAGGACAAAAGACAAGGAAAAAGAGGAACAGTCACAAAAGAATGTCAAAGAGTTGCATCCCTGTTGGTCTTGTGAAAATGTTCAATAGAATAAACTGTCCTAATTTATTAACTAACGTGAGAGAAAGGATAGAAGGGTGGAAGGAGGAGGAGGAGAATAAGATGGTGGAGGAAGAAAGAAAGACAGAGAGAGAGGTTGATAATAAGAACTGTATAGACGAGACTGTTGAATGGAAAATTTGAAGAAAATACGATAAAACTTAAGAAAGCTAACTGTTCTTTTTTCTCTCCCTTTTTATATATAATATATATTATGTAACTTTAAGTCACTGACCCTGAAGTATGGTGCCTCGTAATTAGCTTTTTCCCACCAAAGAGAAAGAGCAGCCTTTACAACTCCCACCCACCTCCCCTCCTCGATACATTGAATCACTGCGAATATAAATCACAAATTAATTACTCTACAAGTCTACAGTGTTAAAGGGACGGGACGTAGAGACCACAAAGCCTATAGGTCAGATTTGTTGATCCCATGTGGGTGTTTTTTTACTTAATCATTAATATTTCATCGAGGCTGACAGTAAATGAAAAGTTATGTTTAAATGAAGTTATGAAACAAGATCAAACGCCTGGAAAATTACTGTTTCTGCCTCTTCTCATCTTCTGTTTCTGTCTCTTTTTCTCGTAATTGTAGTGGTTTAATGTCTTCTCCATCGTGAAAACAAAAACATCTAATAATCGTACAATATTCATTTTCCCAGGACATATTAATCTGATCAATTTCACCACATTTTCCAAAAGTCCATTCCGTCCATTCCTCTATGCCCATTGACACACACACACGCCATTAGACACACACAGTACCAACACATACATGTACCGTATGTGTTGGTCCTGGACACACTCTGCCCTTTTAGCAAAATCTACGGTAAATCTTCACTAACACCAAATCACCTTTACAGTAATGTTAAAGTTCACTGCTTGTATTCTCGTGGTCCAACTTCACCGTCAACCACAAATCAAGATCATAACATCATCCACATTTTGTATACATCTTCGGACAATCAATTTCTCGTTGTTAACCTCAATAATAATAATATTATTCTCGTGTCGAGCTTCTAGAACCGCATGACAATTCAATTATTTATTGTTATTTGTGGGGGTGGACTGAACAGATATCAATTGAATGTGGCTTTATAATAATTACCAAAGCTTACCTTGCTGGAATTATGTAATCTCGTTGGTTGGCTGCAGCGAGTTACCCAGAGTTATATCCCTGTATCCTTCCCTCCAACACAATGAATTTATTTCTGGGTTCGTCCTGCTATATATGTATGATTATAGAGCATGCAATAAGGTCAATTACCACACAAAAATGCCAATTTTCTCTATTTATTAATAAATTCCAAGCCAACAAATGAATAATTAAATTCAATCAAAAAAAATCACACACACACACTTCCGTTCACGCTCCAATAGATAGCTATATACGTACGGTACTTACTCCTCGTCGCTTCGCTCCTCTCCACACGTGCTTCCCTCAGTCGCTCGTAGTACACGTGGACAGTAATATTACTTTACTTTAATATACTTATCACGAGCTAGCACTTCCCCTCGTACACGCAGGAGACGGTAATTACGTTATCGTAATAGTAATGGAAATCAAGCAACCCAGTTGGTATATTTCAATGTCAATCACACTCGTCCCTTGTACACACACACACACTCGTAATTCCCGCCAGCCCTCTCCTCACCTATAAAATGACACCTTACTGATTCTCGTCTAGCGAATGAATAGTGAGTTAATTAACAATAAGTCTTGTGAAAAAGTAATTAAACAATTTCGACGTTACGTTAAAACTATAGGCCCCTAGGCAAAGCAACGAGGGCTGGATACGAGGTGTGTTCTTCGTCGAGTGTCTAGCTACCAACTAAATATATTTCTCAAAATCAGGACAAGGGTGGTGGGATAATTACCCTTCTGACCCTCCCCATTTCTACCTTTTCTCTACCTGGCGAGTGACTCATGATAGACTGTCCCGTACCTACGTGTTCGTATGGCCTATTCCTTGACTACGTTTACATATGTCACTCACACTTTAGTTATACATGCAAATCACTTTTCCCATAACATGCAACTGCTTGCAAATGATTCCCTTCCACTTCAAAATCAATTTTAATAAGTAATAGATGCCCCCATAGCATAGTTATTAATGCAAAATTGTAGCAATGACTCCAGACACGGGATGGAGTGAGTGGGTACTCGACCTCACCTGACCTCACATGACAGGACCTTTCTTAATTACCAGGTACCAGCACTCCTTTATTTTCAAATTTCTGTGTCTCTGTCTTCCTGACTGAGGAAAATACCACTGTTCATGCCTTATAGAACATTCCCCACACGTGGTGTCCTTTTGTTAATATATATAATATATAGCATCCTACTACTTACGTACGTTACGTTTTATGATCACGGATCAAACCGTGACATTCGCACACACAGAAGAGACATTGCTCTATGCAATGTTTAATAAAATAATGAAGTGGTAATTACGTCTTTGCATGTATAACTATTACAATAATAACTCACTCACACTTCACTTATTCTTGTATGTGTCATGACTTAATACCAGTTAAGTGTTTATTTTTGCCAATGAGTGAAAAACTCCTAACAGTTACTTTAACTTTAAAATCTAAGGAGAAACTCCGTGGCAAGAATAATTATACCTGGTAATGTCTAGTACCAATAGTACACATTTA
Source organism: Petrolisthes manimaculis (assembly GCA_034508575.1). Lineage (NCBI taxonomy): Eukaryota > Metazoa > Arthropoda > Malacostraca > Decapoda > Porcellanidae > Petrolisthes > Petrolisthes manimaculis. Next base: position 7,629 of record JAWZYT010005378.1, read on the forward strand.
AACAATATATAAGTGTGGTGTATGTAATACATTGTGTCATTGTTACATAATATGTAATAATAAAATGCAAAAAAATTATTCTGGAGACCATCCAACTGCCATCAATTCCTGTAAGGCAATATATATATATTAATTAATCATCCAAGACTCGAGTCAGGGATAACCGCTGGAACCCAAGTCTTGGAAGACCCAATGCAATATCCAAACATCAGACCGAGGTGAACCCCAAATTTGAGTTTGGATAAAGGGTTTGTGCTCGTTGCACTCGAAGATAACAATAAAACGAGAAATTTGAATCCTAATCATAACCCATAATTAATTACTCGCTCAATTTTCCTCAGGCAACCGTGACATAAGGTCTGCCCCAACGCTAGCACTTCCCTTTAAACCACCGATGGTCCCCGTGAACATGTAACCCTTCATCCTTCTCACCCTGGCGAGTTTCCGTCGTCTGCTGGGTATATCCTTCTCCACCCTCGGGAGTTTCCCCAGCAGCGCTAGCCGTAGCTGCCGTACCTACAGCTGGGTACTGTGGTTCACTATATGTATATGTAGCAGCAGCCGATCGCTGATAATAACCCTTATTACCACCGTGGTTATTATTATAACTCTTCCCGTTACTTCTCCCCTGGTAACGGTACTGACTTGACTGCTGAGAATAATAATTATTGCCTTGTTTCTTGGCGTGATTAAAGAGAGGATTAGGTTGTTGACGTACAACCTGACTCTGCTGCTGTGAATAATCATTATTACTCGACTTATTATATGACCCAGCAGAGTCTTGGGAAGGCTTATTTAACTGAGTTAAATTCTCACACGACTGAACCCGCGTGTGGTAACCGTATGCGGTAAAATGTGCATCCGACATTTCCACCATTTCCTTGAGGCAATTAATCTTATGGGTTTTGAGTTGAGCTGATAATTCTGGAGGACAAGACTTCTCTAGTTGCGTGCGAAGCAACAAGTCCTTTATCCCCTCCAACGTCTTGGGTGTTTCGGCCTTATCAAACCACTGATCCAGGTGGCTAGCGAGACGTGCACTAAACTGTGCAACGGTCTCTCTATCTTGCAAGGAAGCACTCAAAAACTGCTTCCGTGCATCATCGACCGTCACCCCATATGCTTGTAACAGAGCTTTTTTCATGCTCGCATAATTCCTGGTGTCAGGATCGAGTCGGTAGAGGATACTAAGGGCTTTACCATCGAACAGATTAAGGAACTCTATTTTCTTCACATCGTCACTAAAGACGTATGTGTCTGCAAGCATCTCGAACCTCTCAATAAACGGTTCAATTTCGTCTCCCTCTACATACTTCGCCAGTTGTAGTCTCGGGGTTACTGTAGTCGGGCTTGCAATACTGCTTTGACTACTATTCGCCTGTGCTTGCAGTTCCACCATTTTCTGTTCGTGTGCCCATCTTCCTCTTTCATGCTCTCTCTCTCTCTCTTCTGCCTCTCTCTGTTCCTTTTCAGCCTCTCTCTGTTCCTTTTCAGCCTCTCTCTGACTCAACCTTTCGAGCCTGTCATCCTCTTGACGACGCTCTACGTACTGTCGAATCTCGACCGTATCTGTATATCCCAAGCTTCGGGCTTCCTCCATTAATTCGGCTACGGTATACATATTAAAATATTTTCTATTGTTTCCTTTGCCTTAATTCCTGGACAACCGTAATCTATCTACTCGTGAAGGTGTGCGCGTGTGTGACTGGAATTAATACAAAGAGCAGGCCCCACGTTGGGCGCCAATTATGTGGGGGTGGACTGAACAGATATCAATTGAATGTGGCTTTATAATAATTACCAAAGCTTACCTTGCTGGAATTATGTAATCTCGTTGGTTGGCTGCAGCGAGTTACCCAGAGTTATATCCCTGTATCCTTCCCTCCAACACAATGAATTTATTTCTGGGTTCGTCCTGCTATATATGTATGATTATAGAGCATGCAATAAGGTCAATTACCACACAAAAATGCCAATTTTCTCTATTTATTAATAAATTCCAAGCCAACAAATGAATAATTAAATTCAATCAAAAAAAATCACACACACACACTTCCGTTCACGCTCCAATAGATAGCTATATACGTACGGTACTTACTCCTCGTCGCTTCGCTCCTCTCCACACGTGCTTCCCTCAGTCGCTCGTAGTACACGTGGACAGTAATATTACTTTACTTTAATATACTTATCACGAGCTAGCACTTCCCCTCGTACACGCAGGAGACGGTAATTACGTTATCGTAATAGTAATGGAAATCAAGCAACCCAGTTGGTATATTTCAATGTCAATCACACTCGTCCCTTGTACACACACACACACTCGTAATTCCCGCCAGCCCTCTCCTCACCTATAAAATGACACCTTACTGATTCTCGTCTAGCGAATGAATAGTGAGTTAATTAACAATAAGTCTTGTGAAAAAGTAATTAAACAATTTCGACGTTACGTTAAAACTATAGGCCCCTAGGCAAAGCAACGAGGGCTGGATACGAGGTGTGTTCTTCGTCGAGTGTCTAGCTACCAACTAAATATATTTCTCAAAATCAGGACAAGGGTGGTGGGATAATTACCCTTCTGACCCTCCCCATTTCTACCTTTTCTCTACCTGGCGAGTGACTCATGATAGACTGTCCCGTACCTACGTGTTCGTATGGCCTATTCCTTGACTACGTTTACATATGTCACTCACACTTTAGTTATACATGCAAATCACTTTTCCCATAACATGCAACTGCTTGCAAATGATTCCCTTCCACTTCAAAATCAATTTTAATAAGTAATAGATGCCCCCATAGCATAGTTATTAATGCAAAATTGTAGCAATGACTCCAGACACGGGATGGAGTGAGTGGGTACTCGACCTCACCTGACCTCACATGACAGGACCTTTCTTAATTACCAGGTACCAGCACTCCTTTATTTTCAAATTTCTGTGTCTCTGTCTTCCTGACTGAGGAAAATACCACTGTTCATGCCTTATAGAACATTCCCCACACGTGGTGTCCTTTTGTTAATATATATAATATATAGCATCCTACTACTTACGTACGTTACGTTTTATGATCACGGATCAAACCGTGACATTATTACTAAAGAGTACGGTAGGTAGTTTTGTAAGAAAAAAGAATAAATACAAGCTGACCCCGAGTTTAATAAAAATGATGTATATACTAATGGGACTTTATACCTTAGGGCAATGCGTATGTTGTGTGTATGTAGCAACGAATACGACCCAGAGTAGTGTGTGTGTGTAGTGAGACAGAGACAGAGAGTAGTGTGTGTGTGTAGTGAGACAGAGACACAGAGTAGTGTGTGTGTAGTGAGACAGAGACACAGAGTAGTGTGTGTATAGTGAGACAGAGACACAGAGTAGTGTGTGTGTATTGAGACAGAGACAGAGAATAGTGTGTGTAGTGAGACAGAGACCATATGGCTGGCTGGCTTGGGATGGAACCACTCTCAGCCTGGCACGAGGCAGTGATGTAACATGATTCACCTTTTTGTTCCGGTGGGGTGAAGCAGAGAGAGAGCGAGAGAGAGAGAGAGAGAGAGAGAGAGAGAGAGAGAGAGAGAGAGAGAGAAAAAAAAATATCAAGTGAAGAGTCATGGATACGTCCACACTATAAAATATAACACTCACTTCAAACACGAACCATTCTGACACGTCTGACGATTGACGGTGGAAAACATCAGCAGCCGGGACAACACGAACAACTGTGTTGTTCACTTATTAGATTAGGATATCACCGAACACCACTTAGGAGATATTAGTATTAATGGTGTTTACAGTACATGACCCTCACCATCTTGTACAGTACTTCAGAAGACACAGTGATAGCATTCGAGGAGGTGTTTTTACTCATCATGTTTTGTTATGACCCATAGTATCCCATCAGCTTCTTTTAGAGCATTGTTTATTATTATTAATATTATTATTATCAATATTATTATTATTATCGTTATCATTATCATTAAAAATTATTATCATTATTACTATTATCATTATCATTATTACAATTATTATTATCATCATTATTTTAACATTATCATTAATGTTATTAATTACTATTATTATTATTATTACATTATCATAACTATCAACATTATTATTATTATTATTACTATTATTATTATTATAATTATCTTCGTTGTTATTGTTGTTATTCTTCTTACTCATGTTGTTGTTGTTGTTCTGATTGACTGATTTCTATATATCAACATATACATTTATCTATATACTGATTTGGTACATATTTCTCTCTTTACTTTATGGAGAAAGAGAGAGAAAGAGAGAGAGAGAAAGAGAGAGAGAGAAAATAAAAAAAGAAAAGGAGTGGGGGGGGAGGGGGTTATCGAAAAGTGCTTGAATGGAACGGGTTGAGCCTAATCGTGTTTGTGTCAGTGAGTGTGGACTGTACGGATACGGACTGACGCTTCCTGTCCACCCCAAAGAGTTGGATAAAAATGTGACAAACCCGTTATGTGTGTACTAGGAGTGTATATGTGGGTGTAGTGTGGGGGCGGGGGGAGGGGGAGGGGAGGGTGCAGAGTAGGTGGAAGGGGGAAGGGGAGGGGGAGTGGACGGGGCAGGGGGAGGGGAGGGTGCAGAGGAGGGGGAGGAGGAGGGGAGGGGGCAGAGGAGGTGGAAGGGGAGGGTGAGGGGGAGGGGGAGGGGGAGGGGGAGGGAGAGGGGGCGGGGGGGGTGGAGGTAAACAAATATCATATAGAGAGATATTCAGGCTTGCTTCGAATAGTCTGATCGAGTATTAAGCAAGGTTAAGCAAATATAAAACAGGATAAGTGTTGTAATTGCTTCACTAGTATGTCAGATGATTCGAAAGTTCAACAAGACCTGGATACACATTTTGGATTGTAAGTGTACACCTCGTTATCTGACGGAATATTACACTAACTGTTGGACTGTCATTGAAGAGCGTTGTTTTGGTTTTATATTTTCAGTCAATCACCGCTACATAATGACGATCAAACTATTAAAATGGCTAAGAAAATAATCCCCGAGCAATAACAGTCCCGAGCTCATTATATCAGTGTCACGGTTTGATCCGTGATCATAAAACGTAACGTACGTAAGTAGTAGGATGCTATATATTATATATATATTAACAAAGGGACACCACGTGTGGGGAATGTTTATAAGGCATGGAACAGTGGTATTTTTCTCAGTCAGGAAGACAAAGACAGAGGAATTGAGACAGAGAATTTTGAAATATAGGAGTGCTGGTACCTGGTAATTAAGGAAGGTCATGTCAGGTCAGGTGAGGTCGAGTAACCACTCACTCCATTCCGTGTCTGGAGGTATTGCTACAATTTTGCATTAATAACTATGCTATGGGGGCATCTATTACTTATTAAAATTGATTTTGAAGTGGAAGGGAATCATTTGCAAGCAGTTGCATGTTATGGGAAAAGTGATTTGCATGTATAACTAAAGTGTGAGTGACATATGTAAACGTAGTCAAGGACTAGGCTATGCGAACACATGAGAGGGAGGACAAGCATGGCCGACAGTTGGGCCAGGTAGAAAAAAGGTTAAATGGGGAGGAGTCAGAAGGGTAATTAACCTCCACCACCCTTGTCCTGATTTTGAGAAATATATTTAGTTGGTATAGTACACTCCACGAAGCAACACGTCGTATCCAGCTCTCCTTGCCTTGCTTGGGGCCTATAGTTTTAACGTAACGTCGAAATTGTTTAATTACTTTTTCACAAGACTTATTGTTAATTAACTCACTATTCATTCGCTAGACGAGAATCAGTAAGGTGTCATTATAAAGGTGAGGAGAGGGCTGGCCGGAATTACGAGTGTGTGTGTGTACAAGGGACGAGTGTGATTGACATTGAAATATACCAACTGGGTTGCTTGATTTCCATTGCTATTACGATAACGTAATTACCGTCTCCTGTGTGTGCGAGGGGAAGTGCTAGCTCGTGATAAGTATATTAAAGTAAAGTAATATTACTGTCCACGTGGACTACGAGCGACTGAGGGAAGCACGTGTGGAGAGGAACGAAGCGACGAGGAGTAAGTACATATATATAGCTATCTATTGGAGCGTGAACGGAAGTGTGTGTGTGTGATCTTTGATTGAATTTAATTATTCATTTGTTGGCTTGGAATTTATCAATAAATAGAGAAAATTGGCATTTTGTGTGGTAATTGACCCTTATTGCATGCTCTATAATCATACATATATAGCAGGACGAACCCAGAAATAAATTTATTGTGTTGGAGGAAGGATACAGGGATATAACTCTGGGTAACTCGCTGCAGCCAACCAACGAGATTACATATTAACCAGTAAGGTAAGCTTGGTAATTATTATAAAGCCACATTCAATTGATATCTATCAGTCCACCCCCACATAATTGGCGCCCGAACAGGGACCTGCTCTTTGTATTAATTCCAGTCACACACGCGCACACCTTCACGAGTAGATAGGTTACGGTTGTCCAGGAATTAAGGCAAAGGAAACGATAGAAAATATTTTAATATGTATACCGTAGCGGAATTAATGGAGGAAGCCCGAAGCTTGGGATATGAAGATATTGTCGAGATTCGACAGTACATAGAGCGTCGTCAAGAGGAAGACAGGCTCGAAAGGGTGAGTGTAAGGGAGGCTGAAAAGGAACAGAGAGAGGCTGAAAAGGAACAGAGAGAGGCAGAAAGGGAACAGAGAGAGGCAGAAAGGGAAGAGAGAGAGCATGAAAAAGAAAGATGGGCACACGAACAGAAAATGGTGGAACTGCAAGCACAGGTGAATGGTAGTCAAAGCAGTATTGCAAGCCCGACTACAGTAACTCCGAGACTACAACTGGCGAAGTATGTAGAGGGAGACGAAATTGAACCGTTTATTGAGCGATTCGAGATGCTTGCAGACACATACGTCTTTGGTGACGATGTGAAGAAAATAGAGTTCCTTAACCTGTTCGATGGTAAAGCACTTAGTATCCTCTACCGACTCGATCCTGACACCAGGAATTATGCGAGTATGAAAAAAACTCTGTTACAAGCATACGGGCGGTGACGGTCGATGATGCACGGAAGCAGTTTTTGAGTGCTTCCTTGCAAGATAAAGAGACCGTTGCACAGTTTAGTGCACGTCTCGCTAGCCACCTGGATCAGTGGTTTGATAAGGCCGAAACACCCAAGACGTTGGAGGGGATAAAGGACTTGTTGCTTCGCACGCAACTAGAGAAGTCGTGTCCTCCAGAATTGTCGGCCCAGATTAAAACCCATAAGATTAATTGCCTCAAGGAAATGGTAGAAATGTCGGATGCACATTTTACCGCATACGGTTACCACACGCGGGTTCAGTCGTGTGAGAATTTAACTCAGTTAAATAAGCCTTCCCAAGACTCTGCTGGTTCATATAATAAATCGAGTAATAATGATTATTCACAGCAGCAGAGTCAGGTTGTACGTCAACAACCTAATCCTCTCTTTAATCACGCCAAGAAACAAGGCAATAATTATTATTCTCAGCAGTCAAGTCAGTACCGTTACCAGGGGAGAAGTAACGGGAAGAGTTATAATAATAACCACGGTGGTAATAAGGGTTATTATCAGCGATCGGCTGCTGCTACATATACATATAGTGAACCACAGTACCCAGCTGTAGGTACGGCTAGCGCTGCTGGGGAAACTCCCGAGGGTGGAGAAGGATATACCCAGCAGACGACGGAAGCTCGTCAGGGTGAGAAGGATGAAGGGTTACGTGTTCACGGGGACCATCGGTGGTTTAAAGGGAAGTGCTAGCGTTGGGGCAGACCTTATGTCACGGTTGCCTGAGGAAATCGAGCGAGTAACTAATTATGGGTTATAGTTAGGATTAAATTACTCGTTTTATTGTTATCTTCGAGTGCAACGAGCACAAACCCTTTATCCAAACTCAGATTGGGGTTCACCTCGGTCTGATGTTTGGATATTGCATTGGGTCTTCCAAGACTTGGGTTTCAGCGGTTATCCCTGACTCGAGTCTTGGATGATTAATTAATATATATATATTGCCTTACAGGAATTGATGGCAGTTGGATGGTCTCCAGAATAATTTTTTGCATTTTTATTATTACATATTATGTAACAATGACACAATGTATTACATACACCACACTTATATATTGTTTAAATGTGTACTATTGGTACTAGACATTACCAGGTATAATTATTCTTGCCACGGAGTTTCTCCTTAGATTTTCAAAGTTAAAGTAACTGTTAGGAGTTTTTCACTCATTGGCAAAAATAAACACTTAACTGGTATTGAGTCATGACACATACAAGAATGAGTGAAGTGTGAGTGAGTTGTTATTGTAATAGTTATACATGCAAAGACGTCATTACCACTTCATTATTTTATTAAACATTGCATAGAGCAATGTCTCTTCTGTGTGTGCGAATGTCACGGTTTGATCCGTGATCATAACGTAACGTACGTACATAGTAGGATGCTATATATTATATATATATTAACAAAAGGACACCACGTGTGGGGAATGTTCTATAAGGCATGGAACAGTGGTATTTTCCTCAGTCAGGAAGACAAAGACAGAGGAATTGAGTTGAGCAATTTGAAATATAGGTGCAGGCTATTAATCCCCAGGTAGACAGGGAAGGTCAGGTCAGGTGAGGTCGAGTACCCACTCACTCCATCCCGTGTCTGGAGGTATTGCTACAATTTTTGCATTAATAACTATGCTATGGGGGCATCTATTACTTATTAAAATTGATTTTGAAGTGGAAGGGAATCATTTGCAAGCAGTTGCATGTTATGGGAAAAGTGATTTGCATGTATAACTAAAGTGTGAGTGACATATGTAAACGTAGTCAAGGACTAGGCTATGCGAACACATGAGAGGGAGGACAAGCATGGCCGACAGTTGGGCCAGGTAGAAAAAAGGTTAAATGGGGAGGAGTCAGAAGGGTAATTAACCTCCACCACCCATAGCTTGATTTTCAAGGAATACAGCAGTTGGTAGCTAGACACTCGACGAAGAACACACCTCGTATCCAGCCCTCGTTGCTTTGCCTAGGGGCCTATAGTTTTAACGTAACGTCGAAATTGTTTAATTACTTTTTCACAAGACTTATTGTTAATTAACTCACTATTCATTCGCTAGACGAGAATCAGTAAGGTGTCATTTTATAGGTGAGGAGAGGGCTGGCAGGAATTTACGAGTGTGTGTGTGTGTACGAGGGACAGTAAACGAGTGTGAAATTGACATTGAAATATACCAACTGGGTTGCTTGATTTCCATTACTATTACGATAACGTAATTACCGTCTCCTGTGTGTACGAGGGGAAGTGCTAGCTCGTGATAAGTATATTAAAGTAAAGTAATATTACTGTTCCACGTGTACGCGTATGAGCGATAGTGGCCTAGCAGCACGTGTGGAGAGAAGCGACGAGGAGTAAGTATCGTACGTATATAGCTATCTATTGGAGCGTGAACGGAAGTGTGTGTGTGTGATTTTTTGATTGAATTTAATTATTCATTTGTTGGCTTGGAATTTATTAATAAATAGAGAAAATTGGCATTTTGTGTGGTAATTGACCCTTATTGCATGCTCTATAATCATACATATATAGCAGGACGAACCCAGAAATAAATTTATTGTGTTGGAGGGAAGGATACAGGGATTAACTCTGGGTAACTCGCTGCAGCCAACCAACGAGATTACATATTTCCAGCAAGGTAAGCTTTGGTAATTATTATAAAGCTACATTCATTGATATCTTTCAGTCCACCCCCACAAATGTGTGTGTGTGTGTGTGTCCTCCCCACTCCTCCCAGTCACTCTGTCAGTGTCGGTAGTAGCTCGTCTATATAACCCGTATTTGTGGACGGTGTTAAAAAGCAATTGTGTAACATTGATATATTGCTTTGTTTGTCCTCTCTCTCTCTCTCTCTCTCTCTCTCTCTCTCTCTCTCTCTCTCTTGTTTATACATGTGTTGTGTTGTGGTGGTTGATTGTATTTGATTTTTTTTTTTTTGTGTGAGTGATATTTAGTTTCATGTGTTATTCCTTGTCATGGTGTGTGTGTGTGTGTGTGTGTGTGTGTGTGTGTGTGTGTGTGTGTGTTGTGGTTTGTTATGATGGACGAGCAGGTTTAATTGAGATCTGGGGTTTTTATTTGGACTGCGAAGGGAGGTAGTGTTTTATTCAATTTGTATACGTTTTCGTGGAGAGAGAGAGAGAGAGAGAGAGAGATTAGGTAATGACATCATCTGGAGTAACCAATCTCTCTCTCTCTCTCTCTCTCTCTCTCTCTCTCTCTACATCCTTAACTTCATCCTTTCTTCTCTCCATTATTTGTTACCTCTTCTTTATCTTCATTTCCCCTCTTTTAGTTTTTATTCTTCCCTTCTCTAACCTCCTCCTCCTTACTCATTTCTTGCCCTTTCCTTCTCCTTCTCTTCCTTTTCCTCCTCCTCCTCCTCCTCCTTTCCTTTCCTCTCTTAATTCTTACCCTATCTTTCTCTTGCCTCCTCCTCCTCCTCCTCCTTTCCCTCCATTCTCTCAGTTCTTATTTCTCATTTCTTACCACTCACTCTTCCTCCTTTTCTCTATACCTTTCTACTTTCTCTTTACTTTACCACCCATTCTCCCCTACTCTCACACATCCCTACTTTACTCCCAAAATTATTAATGCTACTCGTAATCCCATTTTCCTACTTTCAATAAATAACCTTCCTACTTTTTCTTGAATCTTTTCTTTTCTCTTTTCTTTAATCTTTCCAACTTTTCCTTCCATTCATAGTTTATATCCTACTTTTTTTTACCTTCCAAACTTTTCAGGTGATTCCTACTTTCTTACTCACAAACAAACCTACTCCTTTTCTATCTGTGCCTCCTCACATTTTTATCTCCTCTCTCTCGTATTTATCAACCTTTCTCCTCCATTTTCTCTCCTCTTTCATTCCTTGCTGTCACTTTTTCATCCTCCTCCTCCTCCACTTCTTCTTTTCCCTCAAATTACGTCGCTCCTTCTCACTTTTTCACTCTCCCTCACCATCAATTTCACCCCCTCTCACTTCTCTTCTCTCTCTCCCCCTCCTGCCTGCCTCCCTCACTCTTCACCTTCCCTTGCCTCATTCATTACCTCTTCACCACTAATGCCTCTCCTCCTCCTCCTCCTCCTATTCCTCCTGCTCCTCCTCCTCCTATTCCTCCTGCTCCTCCTCCTCCTATTCCTCCTCCTCCTCCTCCTATTCCTCCTCCTCCTCCTCCTATTCCTCCTCACCATCCAACCTCTATTTTCACTACATCACTCATTTACTCCTCTACAATATTCATCACCATCATCATTATTATAATCTCAACACCCTCACACTCTCTTTCTCATTTTCACTTCATCCCCTCTACACCCCTCCCCCCCTCACTCTACACCTACACCCCCCTCTCCATACCCCCCCCCCCTACACACCTACACCTACCTCGCCTTGCTTGGTGGATGTATGTGCCTTAAGGGAGAAATGTTGTGTTGGTAAATCTGGAGCAACTGAATCCTCCAAATTATTCCAAGCAACACAACACCATTATACTCTTGCTCTTCTGGTCCTGTTTCCTAGCATACTTTGGAAGAATCAAGGCACTCCGATGTACCAAAAAAAGAATTACCACCTTAAAGGGACGGTGAAATAAGTCGGGAAGTTGGGGTGGGAGGAGGGGGGACTGCAGATTCCTCCACTCCCTGCCACGAAACGACACGAATACAGGGTGGGGTTTGTTTCGTGTCACAGTTTGGAGCAACTAGAAGCCACCAACACACACACACACAGAGAGAGAGAGAGTGGGGGAGGGCGGCTCACCAAATCCATTACCAGCATAAAAACTGCTATACGCTTAGACCTTAAAGGTGCACTCTACCTTTCTCTACCCTCCTGCCCTTCTTTCTCTCTCTCTCTCTCTCTCTCTCTCTCTGATCCTTTGCCTCCCTAAATCTCTCTCTCTCTCTCTCTCTCTCTCTCTCTCAATCCTCCAGCCTCTCTTCTTGTCTATTTACCTTCTCTTTCCTCCCTTTCTCTTCCTCTCCCATCACATATATAGATAAAAACATTCTCTCACTCTCTCTCTCTGTGTTACCCATCGAGCCAGTTCGAGTCAAATTACCGAACTGAAAGGAATCCAATTACTGAACCCGCCTAATGAACTGAATCAAATCGAACCCAAATTTCCAACAACCACCACTCAATCAACCCAACAAAATTAAAGTGGACTGAAACTGATAATATTTCATGGAGTTTAGAGTTTCAGACCCAGCCAACTGAAGCACCCCAAGGACACTCAGATTTTCAACTGCTAACCAATCCATATTTTTTTTGTTTTTCTATCTATCTGTCAACAATAATCAATCAACTCGACTGAAATTGATATGATAGAAGTTTACACCCAGCTAACTTAATAATTTAAAGGACACTCATATTTTCAATTCCTAACCAATCCACATCTATCTTTTTTATATATATATGTCAAACTGAATCATTCCAACGACGACTCTATCATATTATATAACTGCAAATCAATCAATATATTTTTTTCTTACCTGCCAACCAATGGACTCAATCCAATGAATATTATATTAAACTGAACCAATCACACTTTTGGACCTGTCGACTGAATTAGTACAGCGAATGTATCTTGAATTGAAACTAGCATTCATATTTTAGAAGCAGCTTACAAAAGTGATGATGTGAATGTTATGAAGGAATTACAGTGTGTGTGTGTGTGTGTTGTGTGTGTGTGTGTGTGTGTGTGTGTGTTGCCGCTCCTGAACTCCTAGTCACAGTAAATCGAGACGAGGCCATTCCTTACTTTGATGAAGGTAAGGCTGGGGGGGGAGGGGGGGAGGGGGGAAGGGGGTTGAGGAGGGAATGGAAAGGGAAAGGGAAGGAGTCAACTTAGAGGTGGGGAAAAGGTCACGTTGAGGAATGGGTTGGGGTAGAGGAGGGAATGGATGGGGTTGGGGAGGGAATGGATGGGGTTGAGGAGGGAATGGATGGATGGGGTTGGGGAGGGAATGGATGGGGTTGGGGAGGGAATGGATGGGATTGGGGAGGGAATGGATGGATGGGGTTGGGGAGGGAATGGATGGGGTTGGGGAGGGAATACTAATGGATGGGTTTATGTGGGTGGAAATAAATGGGTTGGGGTGGGAATATCTGAGAAGAGGTTTGTAATATTTGAGAAGAGGTAATGGGTTGGGTTGGGTTGGGTATCAAATAGGGTGTGGAAATGGAGTGTAAGGGAGATGGGATAGAAATCAAAGTGAGAATAATGAAAATGGACGAGAGTGAAAACGAGATGGAATGGAAAGAAAATGGGAAGTGGAAGAGAAAAGAGAAAAATAGTAAGGAAAGGGAAGGGATTTTGGAGCAGAACAGGTACGAAAGGAGGGGATGTGTAACAGGAGAGTATGAATGAATGAATGAATGAATGAATGAATGAATGAATGAATGAAAGATGGATGGGAAGGGAAGAAAGCGAATGTAAACAGGAGAACAGGAACGAGAGGCAAGGAAGGAAGGTAGGGAAGACGAGAATGTAAACAAACACACGAATGTAAACAGACACACACACCAGATTTGAGAGAAGGGAATGGATGGATGGAGGGAGGGTATAGTGTAAACAGGGGTGACAAGGAATGAAGAAAAGGGGGTGAAAGGGGTGAAGAAAAGGGGGTGAAGAGGTGAAGAAAAGAGGGTGAAAAGGTGTGAAGAATAGAGGGTGAAAAAGTGTGAAGAAAGGGGTGAAGAAAAGAGGGTGAAAAGGGGTGAAGAAAAAGGGGTGAAAAGCAGAAAGGGGAGAACATCACACATACATACATACATACAGTAGACTTGCAGTGAATGGGGGTGAAGAGGGGAAGTAAAGGGACAGCAGGGGAGGAAAGGAAAGGAAAGGAAAGGAAGGAGGGGAATGTAAACACGGGAAGAACATTACATAAGCCTCCAGTGAATAGCGGCGTATAAGCTTCAAGGTTCTGGAATGGGAAACGCAGAGGGATTGTTGGCAGAGTAGAACACTATAGGGATTGAGGGGAGTTGAGAGTAGATGGAAGGTTGGGGTAGAGAAAGGGTGAATGGGTGTGTGTGTGTGTGTGTGTGTGTGTGGGTGGGTGGGTGTAGGTGAGGTAAGGGATGGTAGATTAAAAGGTACTAAGGTATGGGAGAATGGAAGGTAGATGGGAGAAGGGATGAAAGTTGGGATTAGTAGATAAACAGTAAATATTAAGGATATGGGAAAATGAATGAAAGTAGGGATTGGTAGATAAACAGTAACAATTAATTATATGGGAGAATGGAAGGTAAGGAATGTTAGATGAAGGGTGTAAAGAAGATAGGAGACGAGGATAAATCAAAGGAAGAGATGAGATAAGAGAAGAAGAGAAAAAGGAGGGTAAAGGAAGGAGAACAGGGAAACTAAAGGGTGGAGTGAAAATGGAAGGAGAGAACGACAAGGAAATGAAGGAGATGGGAGAAGAGGCAAAAGTATACTGAAAGGAGAGGGGAAGGAAGAAAGGAGAAGAGAGAAAGTAGGAGAGAGAAAGGGAGAGGGTACAAGGGAGAAGCAAGGAAGATATAGAAACACAGAAAGGAGGAGGGGAGGTTTGGAAGAGGATGTGAGGGGACGTAGAAGGTGGGGGAGTGGAAAGGAAGAGAGGGGGAAGGAAGGGAGAGGGAAGGAAGGGAGAGGGAAGGAAGGGAGAGGGAAGGAAGGGAGAGGGAAGGAAGGGAGAGGGAAGGAAGAGAGAGGGAAGGAAGAGAGAGTGAAGGAAGGGAGAGGGAAGGAAGGAAGGAAGGGAGGGGGAAAGAAGAGAGAGGGAAGGAATTGAGAGGGAAGGAAGGGAGGAGAGGAAGGAAGGGAGGAGAGGAAGGAAGGAAGGATGGAGAGGAAGTCAAGCGGAGGAAGGACAAACACTCTGATGGGCCTGAGTGTTGGATCTGGGGGTGATCTGATGGGCTTCAACCGGGTCCTGGGAGGGAGTGGGGGGTTGGGGTGGAGATGGGGAGGGAGATAGGGAGGGGGTGGCACACTTAAAGATATTGGAGGGAAATACAAGGTAAACTACAGGTCCCTCCAAATTATAAAACCCACACACACAGACACACACACACACACACACACACACACACACACTCACACTCACACACACACACACAAACTAACACTCACTCACACACATACACACAAACTTTCCCGAATCTTGTGTTATATTTATTATTTTTGTTATTATTTTTTATTATTACCGGTACTATTTATTATTTTTATTATTACTATTTATTATTTGCATTATTATTTTTTATTATTACCGGTACTATTTATTATTTTTATTATTACTATTTATTATTTGTATTATTATTTTTTATTATTACTATTTATTATTTGTATTATTACTATTGATTATTTTTATTATTACTATTTATTATTACTATTTATTATTATTTTTATTATCATTTTTTATTATTACTTTTTTTTTTTTTTTTTTTTTTTTTTTTTTAAGGATTGAGTGGCCCCCAAATCAATCACCGACAACTTCCTTCTCATACTTTCCTCGGCTCACATCAACTCCTCTCAATGTATAAATAATATGCTTAGTGGGTTGATCAATTAAAAAGATTCACGGGATATTAACTCAAAATACAAAAATACAATAAGAGTAATTTGTGCTAAAACCCTCATTCACAGGATACGAACTCTGAATCAATAATACATAATACAACCAGAGTAATACATAATACAACAAGAGTAATACATAATACAACCAGAGTAATACATAATACAACCAGAGTAATACATAATACAACCAGAGTAATACATAATACAACCAGAGTAATACATAATACAACCAGAGTAATACATAATACAACAAGAGTAATACATAATACAACCAGAGTAATACATAATACAACAAGAGTAATACATAATACAACAAGAGTAATACATAATACAACCAGAGTAATACATAATACAACCAGAGTAATACATAATACAACAAGAGTAATACATAATACAACAAGAGTAATACATAATACAACCAGAGTAATACATAATACAACCAGAGTAATACATAATACAACCAGAGTAATACATAATACAACAAGAGTAATACATAATACAACCAGAGTAATACATAATACAACAAGAGTAATACATAATACAACCAGAGTAATACATAATACAACAAGAGTAATACATAATACAACCAGAGTAATACATAATACAACCAGAGTAATACATAATACAACCAGAGTAATACATAATACAACCAGAGTAATACATAATACAACCAGAGTAATACATAATACAACAAGAGTAATACATAATACAACCAGAGTAATACATAATACAACCAGAGTAATACATAATACAACCAGAGTAATACATAATACAACAAGAGTAATACATAATACAACAAGAGTAATACATAATACAACCAGAGTAATACATAATACAACAAGAGTAATACATAATACAACCAGAGTAATACATAATACAACAAGAGTAATACATAATACAACCAGAGTAATACATAATACAACCAGAGTAATACATAATACAACCAGAGTAATTCTAGTGATATCTTACCCAATTATGGAGACTGCATGGTTCACGAGGACATGGAATTGTACCGTACCTGCAAAGATAAGAAATGTTTGGGATTAGTGTCAGATGATGTATGTATGGTATCTGCAGTGTACACGTTGTTGGTGGTTGTGGTGGTGGTGGTGGATGTGGTGGTGGTTGTGGTGGTGGATGTGGTGGTGGTGGTGGTGGTGGTGGTTGTGGTGGTGGTGGTGGTGGTGGTGTTATAGTACAGTGTGGGTACATTTGGAGCAACTGATTCCTATACTAAAAAAATATTAAGTTAATAATATAATATCAATAATAATAATAATAATAATAATAATAAATATAATAATAATAATCATAATAATAACAACAATAACAAAAATAATAATCATAATAATAATAATAATAAAAACATCAACACTAATATAGAAAATGAGACAATGATGATGATAAATGACCTCGATATTCTCCAATAAGCACATCACATTCGTTCCATTACATATTTCATATTTTTTTTCTGTGATGTACCGCATATAGGAAGGGTTGATATGGTTGTGTGTGTCGCTGGTGGTATCGTTAGACCAGTAGTTATGGTCGGTGTCGGGTCGTGTCGTGTGGTCGTTACTGGTGGTGGTGGTGGTGGTGGTGGTGGGGATCTCTTTCATTCTACACGGTTGGATCTCCCTGTTCCTGTCTCTATCCCTGGCTCTGTCCCTGGCTCTATCCCTGTCCCTATTTCTGTCTGTTTCTCTGACTCTCTTCTCACAGGCGATATCGTAGGAAAAAACAGTGAATATTTTCGTGTATTACAACCACAGACAGAATGGTGTCTGTATATATATATATACACACAGTAGAGTCTACAGTGAAGTTCGTTTTCTGCATACTGTATAATATACAGTACATAATCCTATAACGTTCTACCCTCGTTCTTTTTGCCTCACTCTAGTCTTCCTATTTCTCTTCCTCAGGTAATATTTACATTTATTGTTCCTATTTACCAGAGTTGCGTTGGTGGTGTCTCATTTTTACTCATTCCTTCGTCAAAATCAATCCAACCCTCACTGATACCCAGACACTGACGACTTACGTAATGATCGAACCCTCACTACTCATACACTTAACACTTATACAAACCACCACTTAAAATTCCAACTCGTAAACCCCTTCCCCTTCTACTCACTCACACCCAATAAGCCATGAGTTACAAATTGTTTCACTAGAGGGCTTCTATTCTTTTTTCTTTACGAGTTTCTTCCCTCTCCAACCCTTCCCTCATCACTATATCCACCTCCTCCACTTCATTTTCCCTCCTACCATTCCACCACGCCACAAGATACCCCTTCTCTTCCTCACTACACCCCCTCCTCCAATTCTCTACAACAATATATTATCTCGATCCTCCTTTTCCTCCAACGCCACAACATCTCCCTCCAGCCTTCCTATAGCTCTCTCTCCATGTACTATATATCCACCTCCCCATTCCAACAAGCTGACAATAAAACAACAACACATAATCTTCCCCCACACCATTACCTTTCAACAACAACAACAACAACAACTCTGGCACTCCTACCGTCCCCATGTAATTAGTGATCGACAAACTGGTACCGTACCGTATGACGTCACATAATTACAGAGGTGTACAGTGAAAGAAAATGGTAGAGTCATCATTCTGTTTCATAATTACAGCCACACCACGACAAACCTTCACTGAAACTCACCAACTCAGAGTTACACTTCATAAATATTAAGTTTCTTGATTACCGGAAAATGTAAGTATATTTTTTCGTTGTAATACATGTTGTCAGTGGCATTTCATTTGTTGTATTTGGTATAGGTAGCATAGTGTATTATTACAAGCAAGAATTACGGAGGTGATCAACCAACTACTCTCAATAATAACCCCCTCACCTGGGATCGAACCTGGATATTCAGGTTATAAGATCTAAGAGTTAACTAGATACTCCACAAGTATAGTGTGTTGGTATGTACTCATTTCCCTGCTTTGTAATCTTTCGTGTGTGTGTGTGTGTGTGTGTGTGTGTGTGTGTGTGTGTGTGTGTGCGTGTGTATGTATCGGTGTATCAATATTGTATAATGTATCAATGTTGTATTCATGGTAGCAGTCACGTAGGCTCTAGTATATGCCTGATGCTTGCTGGTCAAAAACTGCAAGGTGTTAGATCGCATCCTGTGTATTTGATGACAGAGAGGCGTGGGTTCATTGACACTAGTTCCAAGATCTGAATACTAGATTGTGCTCTGTACATTATCTGTTAATGTTAATCTTTAGGTTATAAGTAACTGTTACTGTAATTGTATATATAGAGTTAGGGACAATGTATGTTTGCTCATTTTATTCTTGTATAACCGGGTAGTTTAAGGTTGTATATATCATGTATAAATGTAGTGTTACTTTATCACAAACCTATAACCTATGAGGGGGTGTGGCTATGTCACAGTGCCACGCCTGACGTGTGTTTGAGGCGAGGAGTGTATTCCACGCCCTACCTCAGGTTAAACAGGTTATATAGAATATCCCTCTAATTGTTCATAGCTTTGAGACCGAGTTGGTCTAGTATACTATAACCTGTAATCTGTAACTGATAAATAAGCTACATCAGTAAAGAGAGACAAGTCCATGAGTTTACTCTAAACCTTTGAGTACTAAATATATTCCCCAGTAGTAAGACTAATAAGGGTACTTCATCAACGGTAAGAGTAAGTGAGTTGATTGAAGCAGAGACTACAAACAGAGAATAGTAAGTCTGTACAGTTGGCTGGTAAGAGATAGCCATACTGAAGTATAATTGAGAGTCCGTTGGTATGTTGGTATATTCCACAGGAGTGACAAGCTGAGTACTGCACGACAAGCTGAGTACTGGACCCCCCACGGCTACATGATGGTGGCAGCGGTTAAGGATACGAATATTCACAGTGTCCTTCAGTAATTACTTTATACTCCAACAGAATAATTGTGTATGAGTGGGGAGGTGTGACTTCTAGCGTTGGCAACACTGAAGCAGCTAGATCAAGGTCACGGTGGCACCATCAACGGGACGAGTTACCAGTTAGCTGTGGTAAGCTGGGAAACTTAACCTACTCTATTCAGGCATTTTTCCCTGTGTGCATTTCCCAGGGAAAAAAAGGAGGAATTGTCTGATTGTGGGTACTCTCATCGGGGAAGGACGGACGTAAGGAAGGGATCAAGAAGAGTGGAAAGGAGGTGACTGTGAGAATAGCGACTGGAGACGTGAGCAGAGACTGCGTGGCGCTATTCTGGGAGTGTGTGGCAACTACAGGGGTGGCACAGCTGACCACCAACACCACATATTCTTTACTACTGAACATCTGTATTTCTCCAAAATATCCATTGGTTAGTTATTTTTAATTCTATACATATACACAGTGAACATACACACACAGTAGTTACATGTTGTTGGGTTATTTTATATGCACATGTATGTTGTAACAAGTATAATTTATGGTGTTGTGATAAGTAAATAGGAAGTGATTTATAACGGATATGTTTAGGAAGTTTAAATCAACGGCAAAGGTACCAGTTGAGAAGGCACCACAGGAAACAGGAGATAGTAGTAGCAGTGAGGAGGAATTAAATTTCCCTCCTACTCCCAATACCACTAATATCCACGAACAGATTAGGGGACTGAACAGTCCAGTGCCAGGGCATTTACGTAGTGGATACCAGTTTAGGGCTGACAGTGTAGAGGGTAGTGACATAGCAAGGGATAACTTGTATAGGTTACCACCGCCAGTAGGCAGTGGAAGGAGTAAAAATAGTGTACGACCAAAAGTTCCAATGGCAACTGCAAGCACCAGTTCGGTGGGGGGATTAAACCCTAATCAATCTACAGGTCAGAATTTCACTAACCCAGGGATGACAGGTAATGTTATGGTGGGTAACGCACCAGGGATTCAACCAGCAAATATTATGAGGGTATTTACAGGTGAGGATTCGGTTCCAAAGTTTGATGGGAATCCGAATAAGAGGTACACAATAGAAGAGTTTATACGGAGACTTGAGCAATCATTCGTGGAATATAATATTACGGATGATAGGGGTAAAATAGGATACGCAGACTCAAGAATAGAGGGAGAGTCAGCGAGACAGTTGTTGCATTCTAGTATCTTGTTTGGGAGGTCGTCAAAGAAGCAGTTAACTTGGGAAGAGTTTAAAAAGTCACTAATTGTAGTGTACCGGACGGCGGCTCCAGAAGGTTGCTCAGCTTGGGCACACAAAACATTTAAGGAACTGGGGAGGAATACCATACACGCACCGTTAGAGGTGGCAGGGTCAAAAGCGGGTGCTATACGTAAAGATATACAAGATAGCCTGGAGGATACCAAATGGTGTAAGGAATTTGAGGGGGATGAATGGGTCAAAATAGATGATTGCTGTGATTTGTTTGAATATTTGATATTCTATTTGTTTCTGTCAGATGAAGACCAGAGAAGGGTCAGGAAGAAACAATTAGAACAAGGGAAGGGAGTTTGGCACATAATAAATGAATTAAAGGGTGAGATTAGAGATTCTGTGGTGCACAGACTGTTTAAGAATCAGAGTGCACCAGGGCAACAAACGGCTGTGTTACAAGCCGAGGTGACTGACAAGAGGTCAGGGGTTGCACCGCAAGGGGTACATGCGGTAGCAGGACAAAAAAATAACAGAGGAGGAAATTCTTCAGGGAGGTATCCTGGAGAATGTTTCCATTGCCATACATGGGGTCATGTAAAGGCTGAATGCCCAAAATTAAGAGAAAGATCTAAAGGGGATCAGTATAGAGGTGCTATGAATAGGGGTCAGGCACAGTATCGAGGCGCCGCGAGAGGGCGTGGTGGACATGCCAGAGGGCGTGGTAGTGGTAGTGGAAGTGGATTCCACTATGCACAGTCGAACACTTATCAGCAGGGGAGAGGTTATTGGCCCCCAGAACAAAGTAAGTGGTGTGAAATACACCGATACACAGACCACGTAACAAAGGAATGTGCAACCATACGACGTGCAATGCACGAGGAGAATAAGTCTCGTATGGGTGGCCGACGGTCAGGGTCGGATGAGGCATTGTGACCAGAGCATGGAAGACAAATGCCTAGCGATGTAGAGTCATCGATAGTCTCAGCCATAAGCAGGAATAATCATCTATCTGTGGGAAGTGTTACCATTGGAGGTGTTCCAGGGGCACTGTTAATCGATACGGGAGCAGTAGTAAATCTTATATCGCAGGAAACGTATCGAAATATTAGGAAATATCATTCTGGGAAGAAGTATGCATTAGAACAGCCACAATACCAACTCAAGACAGTGGGTTATGTGAGGGGTTTGGAAAAGTCACAAGGGGTTCATGAACAAGATAGACTATGCGACACGTCTAGGGCAGAAGTAATGCGTTGGACTGTTGTGACTGCGATTGTACCTGGTGGCCACAGGCTGCAACCGCAGGAAATGTTTCAATTCAACGTGTGTTTAAAAGGAGTGAAAGAAGGAGTAGATGTTGTTTGCATGTCAGAAACATGTAAGTTGAAGGGTGTGTCGCTAGAGTCTACCTTGACTACAGTAAAGTCAGGGGGTGAGACTGTGGTACTGGCAGTAAATAACACGGGAGTGGAAGTTGAGGTTAAGCCAGGCAGTCAATTGTGTGATTTCCTTGTATACAATGGGACAGTCCTAGAACCCAAACATAACCTACCTGTCGTGAGTGTTGTTGGATGTGTTGATGCAGAACCTTCCACAGAATTAAGGAACCAAGTAAAAACTGGGGGTAATACAGAGGGCAAGGAGGAATTGTTGCAGTTACTTCAAGGGTATAGGAAGGCTATAGCTCTTGTTGGAGAGTCTTTAGGTAGTACAGACCTAACTTCACATGTGATTAAGTTAAAGAGAGAAGCAGAACCCAGCTATATTAAATCATATAGGCTTCCTCATTCCCAGAGACAGATTGTTGATGACACTGTAAGGGATATGTTGGACCAGAAGGTGATTGAACCTTCGACATCTCCGTGGAGTAGTCCGATATTTTTGGTTCCAAAGAAGGATGGGACTTATAGACCAGTAATTGATTACCGGAGGGTAAATCAGAAGACAATACCAGATAAGTATCCCATGCCTCATTTGAATGATTTGTTGCAGGCTATAGGTGAGGGAAACAAGGTTTTCTCTACCTTAGATTTGTTGTCTGGTTATTGGCAAGTACCAGTACACGAGAGGTCTCGTGAAGTTACAGCGTTTTCCACTCATCAAGGACATTATCAGTTTCGCAGGATGCCATTTGGGCTGTGCAATGCACCAACGACGTTTCAAAGGCTGGTAAATAACGTGTTGGCAGGTTTAATTGGGAAGGATGCACTAGTTTATCTAGATGACATCATAATATTCTCAAAGGATGTGCCTACTCACCTGGAGAAATTAAGGAAAGTTTTAGACAGATTAGCTTCTGCAGGGCTAAAGTTGAAACTAAGCAAGTGTGAGTTCTTGAAACAGAAAATAAGATATTTGGGGCACGAGGTGGATGAGACTGGAATACATGTTAACCAGGACAAAATAAAGGCAATTTTGAAGTTTCCAACACCCGGTAAGGCAGATAATGTAAGATCGTTTTTGGGGCTAGCAGGGTACTACAGGAGTTTTGTGTACCAGTTTTCTAGTAAAGCAGCACCATTGACTAAACTGCTAAAGCAGGCTAACAAGTTTGAGTGGGGACCAGAGCAAGAGGAAGCTTTTGGTATATTGAAGGAGGCATTGACACAACCACCGGTTCTAGCATTCCCAGATTTTACTAAGCCTTTTGTTTTACACACAGATGCGTCAGGGGTTGGACTGGGAGCGGTTTTGGCTCAGCAGGATGACAAAGGGAAATTAAAACCCATAGGATATGCAAGTAAGGCATTAAGTGACACTGAAAAGAAGTACAGTGTAACTCATCAGGAGGCGTATGCCATAGTATGGGCATTAAAACATTTTAGGGCTATCATATTTGGGTATGATATTACAGTGTGTACTGATCATCGTCCTTGCCTAGAGTTGTTTAAAGGTAAGAACATGACAGGAAAGTTAGCAAGGTGGCACTTAACTATT
Organism: Petrolisthes manimaculis; assembly: GCA_034508575.1. Classification (NCBI taxonomy): domain Eukaryota; kingdom Metazoa; phylum Arthropoda; class Malacostraca; order Decapoda; family Porcellanidae; genus Petrolisthes; species Petrolisthes manimaculis. The sequence goes on from JAWZYT010005378.1 coordinate 31,317, forward strand.
TTAGAGTTTAACCCCATTTTCAGCTTTGTGCCAGGGAAGATGAATGTAGTGGCAGATGCACTAAGTCGGCAGACTGTTAATGCAGTGACGACATTAAGTACAATATCCCCAAAGAAGTTAAAGATGGAGCAGAGGAAAGATGCTATGTGGAAAGTGGTAATCTATGCTCTAGAGTCGGGGGAAGAAGTGGAAGTACCAGGATTACCATTGAGAGTAACAGACTTTATCCTTAAGGATAATATTCTACACAAGGTAACTACGGTGGATGGGATTGAGCACCACAGGATAGTAGTACCAGGGACACTAGTAGCTACAGTGTTGAAGCTCCTTCATGACGCTCCACAGGCAGGTCATAGAGGGAGGGATGCGTGTCTAGGGGAAGCTAGAGCGCGATATTTTTGGTTGAGGATGAGGGGTGACATAGAGAGTCATGTGCAGAAATGTGTGTCATGTGCAAGACACAAGGGGACTACGGGACCACCCGCTCCTCTGGAAACATTTCCAAGTCCGGCTAAACCATGGGATGTGGTAGCCATAGATGTGTTGCAACTACCTACTAGTTATCAAGGTTCGAAATATTTGTTGACATGTGTAGACCATTTTAGTAGGTTTGTGGTATTAGTTCCTTTAAAGGATAAGTCAGCATTATCAATTGCTCATGCATTGGTAAATTCTTTGTTTTGCACCTACACTATTCCCAGGGTGTTGTTGTCAGACAACGGGACAGAATTCAGAAATAGTGTTTTGGAAGAAATTTGCAGTTTGTACAGTATTAAGCAAGTATTTACGGTAGCCTACCATCCACAGAGTAACGGTATGGTAGAGAGGGTTAACAGGAAGATTTTGGAGGTACTGAGGCACCTTGTTGGATCAATTCAAGCAGGTTGGGAGGACTGGTTAAGTCAGGTAACTGCTTGTATTAATAGTTCTCTACATTCTTCTCTAGGGAAGACACCACATTATATTATCTATGGGGAGGACAAGGTTCTACCATATGATATACTGGTGGAGAAACCAGGACCAGTGTATAACGTGGACGATTACGTGAGTGTACAGAGACACGCGTTTGCCACGATACACAGAGAGGTAAGGAAGTACATGGAGGCTTCAAGAGCAGAGAATATTGCTAAGCAAAATAAATACGCAAAGGAAATAAATATAGTAGAGGGAGATGTGGTGATGGTTAAGTCACCAGAGAGGCAGAATAAATTGTCTCCAAAGTTTAGAGGACCATATATTGTATATCAGGTAAAAGGAAATAAGTTAATGCTACGTGACATGACAAACGTAGATTATACGGTACATGTGGACAGGGTAAAGAAGGTCCCAAAAGAAATGATACAGGTAGGAATAGAAACGGAGGTAGAAGACGAAGATAGGATGCAATTGAGGTCAGGAAGGCAATTAAACAAAATAATCTAATATATGAATTTGTTCACAGAAAGCATGTGGCCAGGGGCAATGTTCTGCATGATGTTGTGCGCAGCGTTTGTTGGTATCAGGAGTACAGAGGACCACATAAAACCGGGCGCGTTAGTTGGCAATGATGGGCGGCTTGAAGTTGTTACGGATGTGATAACAGTAAGACTTAACTTGGGAACGTTATTGGATCTTAGTAAAAAGGATAGTATGTTTCAGTTACAGTTTCGTAGGGCCATACATTTTTCTTTTGCGGAATTAGATGTTTTGGTAAACAAGGACGACCTTCTGGAGTGGCAGATAAAGTTACAGTTACAAGAAAGGGTTGCACAGATAAAGAATATGATGAAGTATTCTCAGGAAAACTTACCTAGTTTTGAAGGGAAAATGAGACAATTAGCCCATGAGAAGATTACAAAGGGTAGGTCAAAGAGGGGTTTGTTTGACATAGGGGGAGTAATTGCAAAGGCTTTGTTTGGTACAGCAACTAGTGATGATGTGGAGGAACTAGGACGTAGAATGGAAATTTTACATAAGGTTATTGAAGAACAAGACAGAGTAATAGAAGGTACATACTCATTGGTGTCTGAAGTTGCTGATTCAGTAAATGCGATAGTGAATAAGACGAATGACATAATTGTTCATATAGGCACAATAGCTTCAAGTGTAACTTTTGCGGAATTTGTTATAAATTTAAATCAATATTTGAGTATAGTGGAAAATCATATTACCAGGATGAATGCTCAAACAAGAAAATTGCTTCATAATCTTAGAAATGCAGCTCTGGGGGAAGTAGATTCTGATCTGATATCGGTGCATAAACTTAAGAAAGTTATAGAGATTGCAAAACATGACTATGGGTTAGAGCCATTTTTTGAAGGAGATTCGGTATCGTATTATTATCCATTGCTGGAATCTTGTCTAACAACTAATACCATTCTTATTCATATCCCAACTAAACATCAGGTACATTTCAATATCTGGTCAGTGAAGCCATTTCCTATGAGGTTAGGGGCTGAGATCATGATGTTGAACGTGGATTATGATTATATTATTGTATCAAAGGATCACACGCTGGTGGTTGCAGTTACCAAGGAACAGTTAGAAGGTTGTCACACAGCGTATTATCATTTGAAGGTTTGCCCTGCTATAAATTTTGTTTTTACAGGACCAGAGGAGTCCCAGTGTGAGTTGTCTTTAATCCAGGCTGATGCTTCCAGTGCAATTAAACATTGTGAGTATAAGAGACCGAAAAGGGTTTCGGAGATATATGTAACGTATTTTCAAGGTATTGCTTATTATACTTTCACTAAGGTAGCAGCAGCTACTATTATTTGTGAAGAGGGCCCTTCAGGTGCAAGGCTGGTGTCGGAGGAGGGTACATTTGTTATCCCACCAGCATGTTCATTTATTAGTAGTACTAAAACAGTATTAGCAACGAAGCATCACCTTGGATTGGTATTAAACAAGTCTGTTGAGTTTGTAAAGATTCAGCCTCCTCTACCTATAAATTTTACTGCTGTGGAAAGAGATTCAGAAAAAATAAGGTTAATAGAATTGTTAAATATGACTGAGGTCCATCCTGTTATTGAATCTGTATTGCCTTTTCATTTGCAACGGGTAGCTGTGTACCCATGGTCAGGACTGACTGGAATTTTGTTTATAATGTATTTTATATTTTCTTGTTATTTGTTTAAGCGTGTAAGGGTGCTGAGTGCTGAGGTAAAGAGGAAAAAGACTAGAAGAGAGTATAGAGTTGTACCAGACTCCACCCAGGTAAATTGATTGTAATTTTAATGTTAAGGACAACCCAACAACTAGGTAGTACACTACATGGTTAGTTGTAGGGACTTAATGTTAAGGCATGGTATGAATGTGTTTCATATTGTACTACTATATATTAGGTTATTAATATGTTAGCATTTTATACTATTATAATATTATTGTACCGGTATATGTACTGTTTGTATAAATTCTTATTTTAAGGAAATAGAATTAAGTATCATCGCATCATCCATAGCGCTATATACTTTATTTTTATTTTGTTTTTAAATCATCCATGTATCACCTTGTATATATATATATATATATTGTATGTGTTCTAATATTACAAATGTCTAGTGTAAATCTAATATTCAGTATAGGAATTGTTGACAGTAGATTCAATTTTATTGTGAACTACGAGGACGTAGTTTGGTAGGTAGCCGAGCAATGTATCGGTGTATCAATATTGTATAATGTATCAATGTTGTATTCATGGTAGCAGTCACGTAGGCTCTAGTATATGCCTGATGCTTGCTGGTCAAAAACTGCAAGGTGTTAGATCGCATCCTGTGTATTTGATGACAGAGAGGCGTGGGTTCATTGACACTAGTTCCAAGATCTGAATACTAGATTGTGCTCTGTACATTATCTGTTAATGTTAATCTTTAGGTTATAAGTAACTGTTACTGTAATTGTATATATAGAGTTAGGGACAATGTATGTTTGCTCATTTTATTCTTGTATAACCGGGTAGTTTAAGGTTGTATATATCATGTATAAATGTAGTGTTACTTTATCACAAACCTATAACCTATGAGGGGGTGTGGCTATGTCACAGTGCCACGCCTGACGTGTGTTTGAGGCGAGGAGTGTATTCCACGCCCTACCTCAGGTTAAACAGGTTATATAGAATATCCCTCTAATTGTTCATAGCTTTGAGACCGAGTTGGTCTAGTATACTATAACCTGTAATCTGTAACTGATAAATAAGCTACATCAGTAAAGAGAGACAAGTCCATGAGTTTACTCTAAACCTTTGAGTACTAAATATATTCCCCAGTAGTAAGACTAATAAGGGTACTTCATCAACGGTAAGAGTAAGTGAGTTGATTGAAGCAGAGACTACAAACAGAGAATAGTAAGTCTGTACAGTTGGCTGGTAAGAGATAGCCATACTGAAGTATAATTGAGAGTCCGTTGGTATGTTGGTATATTCCACAGGAGTGACAAGCTGAGTACTGCACGACAAGCTGAGTACTGGACCCCCCACGGCTACATGTAATGAACGCAGGCAATTTCAACCTTCAGTTATTAGAAAACATATGACGGGTTCTTAGTGATAAAAAACACCCGAGTTATTCAAGACATACATACACTAGCCTCCCACTATTACATAATAACGTTTCAAGTACAGAGGAAAGGAAGATATATAGTTATTACAGTACAGTGCAGCATAACACACCACCACCACGACTGTCTCTGCTATGTAACCAAGTCCTCTCTCCCCCTCCAGTCCCCTCTACCTAATACTCCCCCCTTCCCCTCCTCATCTCTACCTAATACCCCCCAGTCCTCTCTACCTCATAAACCCTAGTCCTCTCTACCTATTACCCTCTCCCTCTTTATCTCTACCCATTACTTCTCTACCTAATACCCTTCCTTTCTTCCTAATACCCCTCCCCTCCTCATCTATACCTAATACCAACCCCCTCATTTCTATCCAATACCCCTCCCCCCTTGGTCCTATCTTCCTAACACCCACCCACTCCCCTCCCCTCCCCTCCCCCCTGCTGTAACACACTCTGCTCTCTGTGTCTGTACTCGTAAATCCCTCCTCCCTGCATGTTACAAAGACTAGTAATAACAGTCCAGACCCCTGCTGTACGATACAAAAACGTCATGTAATCTTGTATCCTCGTCTCATAACTCATACTCACTTCCTCGTCCACTACTCTTACTACTTTTTTACACTGACCTACTTACTTTTTTCCTGACCTACTTACTTTTTTTTTTCATTTACATTTGCATTTTTTACTTCTTTTTTTTCTGACTTTTTTCTTGTTGACTTTTTACTTCATTTACATTTACATTCTTATAATTTTTTACTGACCTACTTTCTTGATGACTTTACTTACTATTTTAATTGTTTACATTTTTTTACTGACATTCTTTTTATTTTTACTTATTTTTTTCGTCACTTAATTATTTTTAATTATTTCTTTTTTGACAATTTACTAGCTTTATTCGTCATTTACTGTTTTAATTATTTATTTTCACTTGTTTTTGCTTTTTTTTCGTAATTTACATTTATATTTCTAACCTGATTTTACTATCTTTTTACTCACTTTTTTCATCATTTATACTTACCTACATTTCTTACAATTTATTTACTCACTTTTTTCAAATATATACCATAACAGAAAAGAAAAAGTTAAACCCATTCTCTGAGAGTTATGAAATCCTCGTCGTATCTAACAAACACACACACACACACACACACACACACACACTATATCGTTCGTAAGCATTGTGTTTTATTCAAAGGTTACAGCATCACACTTTGACCTTTTCATTATTTTCGCAATGTAAAGTTCAACGAAAGACAACAACAGGATACACTATTTTTTTTTTTTTCATAAAACATAATATAGGGTGTTTGTGTTGTTGTGTGAACGTCAGTCATACCTCGTCATCACCATTGTCACCATTTTTATTATCATCACTACCATCACCACCACTGTCATCATCACTATCATCATTTATTGACCATTTGTTCCACTTCACCACCACCACCACCACCACCACTATCACTACACTACCACATCCACCACCACCACCACCACCACTACCACCACCACCACTACCACAAACACCACCACCACCACTATCACTACACTACCACATCCACCACCACCACCACCACCACTACCACCACCACCACTACCACAAACACCAACACCACCACTATCACTACACTACCACATCCACCACCACCACCACCACCACTACCACCACCACCACTACCACAAACACCAACACCACCACTACTACTACCACTACCACCACTCTTCATTTATTCACCACTCAGTATTCCCCTCACGTATACTCGCTGCCACTCCTACTCCTACTCACACTCCACTCGCCTCCATAAACATATAAAAATCATCATCATATTCTGAGAAGAGTACATAAATTTGATATATATGTGTGTATTTTTTATTAAGTCTGACGCTCACCAAGGTAACTAATTAATATTTGCCTCCCATTCTTCACCATGACATTAATTTTGAGCTTCCCCGATGGGTTAATTTTATTCCCCATTTTCCATTTTACTTCCCCACTCATTTCCCATTTTCCAATTTACTTCCCCACTCATTTCCCATTTCACTTCCCCACTCATTTCCCATTTTCCATTTTACTTCCCACTCATTTCCCATTTTCTATTTTACTTCCCCACTTATTTCCCATTTTCCAATTTACTTCCCCACTCATTTCCCATTTCACTTCCCCACTCATTTCCCATTTTCTAATTTCCTTCCCCACTCATTTTTCCACTTATTTGTTTACCTCGACTTCCCTCTCTGCCAATTAATTAGGTTTCATCCCAACTCACTACTAGATTTGCCACTCTTCCCACTCGGTCAATTATTAACTCTCTACATCCCCACGTTAACTCCACCACTCTCTCTATCCTATTTCCACTCCACCACTCTCTCTATCCTATTTCCACTCCACCACTCTCTCTATCCTATTTCCACTCCGCCACTCGGTCACTTATACCTCCCCACTCTTTACGTTATACCTCCAACCCCACACTGTCAACTTTCCCTCACTCCCCACTTATCTCTCCACTGTTTCCCCTATTCCCCACTCGGCCACTTATGTTCCCACTCACTCCCCACTCTGCCACTCCCCACTCCCCCCGTGACGTCACCGTGGTTAGTGAGGCGGGATGAAAAAAAGTCTAAAACTCCAAATGGTTTCACACAGACTTTTCCCGATCGCAGTGAGGCTACAACTGAGGTGTGTGTGTGTGTGTGTGTGTGTGTGTGTGTGTGTGTGTGTGTGTGTGTGTGTTCAAACGTTGCTGCATCTGTCTGTCTGTGTATCTATTAATCACTCTGTATATATTACTAGACCATAAGCCCGTGGAAATGAAGTACGATATTTTTTCCTTCCCAGCGGTAGCAGCGTGGAATGTAAACAAACCGAGTGGGTTGCCAGGGGTACGATAAACTCAAAGTATGTGTAATTAAGTAATTAATGGGGTGTTTTTCGTGACGAAAATGTCTTCTGTCCCCCCTCGTGTACGTCCACTTTCCGTGTGTGAATTCCTGGCGCTGTAGGTATTAAGATGACAATTTGTATAGCCGGACAGAAAAACAGAGTCTCTTCATTTAGATATATAGATAGCCTATCTATTTGTCTATCTGTGTGTGTGTGTGTGTGTGTGTGTGTGTATCATTAGGTGTTTACATGACCCAAAATTATTAAGCCTTTACGGTACTGCCCTATATATAGCAATAATATTTTGTTGTCATTTTTCTCACAAAATTCTTTATCATATTATTTTATGACACGAGGCAAAATTCTCTTGGTGCATATTCTTTCCCTGTAAGATTTGGCGAGGTGGGGGGGAGGGGGGGAAGGGGTGAGAGATGGTGGAAGGGGGCGGGGATGTGAGATGAGAGAGGGGAAGGGAGACGAGGGGAGAGGGGGAAAATGAGAGATGCTGGGAGGGGAAAATGAGAGATGCTGGGAGGGGGAAAATGAGAGATGCTGGGAGGGGAAAATGAGAGATGCTGGGAGGGGAAAATGAGAGATGCTGGGAGGGGAAAATGAGAGATGCTGGGAGGGGGAAAATGAGAGATGCTGGGAGGGGAAAATGAGAGATGCTGGGAGGGGAAAATGAGAGATGCTGGGAGGGGAAAATGAGAGATGCTGGGAGGGGGAAAGTGAGAGATGCTGGGAGGGGGAAGGAGAGATGCTGGAAGGGGGAAAGTGAGAGATGCTGGGAGGGGAAAATGAGAGATGCTGGGAGGGGGAAAGTGAGAGATGCTGGAAGGGGGAAGGAGAGAGATGCTGGAAGGGGGAAGGAGAGATGCTGGAAGGGGGAAAGTGAGAGATGCTGGGAGGGGGAAAGTGAGAGATGCTGGAAGGGGGAAGGAGAGAGATGCTGGAAGGGGGAAGGAGAGATGCTGGAAGAGGAGGGGAAGGAGAGAATATAATTTATGAGATAGGGGGTAGGAAGGCGAGGAGGCCTGGTGGGTGGAGGGGAGGAAAGGAGTGGGCTAGTCAAGCGAAGATGGGCCGACCGTGGGTGGATGTGTGGGGGGGGGAGGGGGGGAGGGGGAGAGTGGAAGGCTTAAAGTTTTAATAAGACGAACCTGAGGATAATATTAAGGTCAGGCCAGGATTACCTTCACAGTACGACTAAGGTCAATTTATATATTATAAGGTCAGTGCATATAATTATAAGGTCAGTGCATATAATTATAAAGTCAATTCATATAATTATAAAGTCAATTCATAAAATTATAAGGTCAATGTATATAATTATAAGTTAATTTGTGAGTGACTAAATAAATAATATCTTCAGAAATTTTAAATGATGTGGAAAAAACAAAAGTTAAAGGGAAGATTTTATTTGTTGGTGAATTGGAAGGTCTGTGATTCCTCCAAACTATGCCACGAAACAGATCCATTATATAGTAGTACCATTGAGGGCATCTGTTTTCTGGTATAGTTAGGAGGAATCAGTAGCCTTTCAATTATCCAACACGAGCTATAAAATCTTTCCTTTAATTATATATTCCTTGTTTATCAGCAAACAAATAAACAAATAAACAAATAAACAAATAAATTAATCAGAGCATAATGTATTAATGTCAAGTTAAATTACACACATATAGGAAAAATTATGACACCAAACCATTAGTGTATATAGTTACTGAATTAATGAAAACGTTAAGGAACACACGTGATGTAGATAGTAAAAAAAAAAAAAATTGGGGAGGTTAATGAGTCCTTCAAACATTACCACGAAACATGACCCCTATATTTACAAGGAAGGAGGTTGTTTTGTGGCATAGTCAGGAGGAATCAGAAGTCTCCAATTTTCCTACGCGATCCTAGGGTCCTTAACGTGGATGTGGTGGTGTTGGGAGATTAGTGAAGCGACCTGATTCCTCCAATAAATGCCACAAAACAGGACATACTGACACGGTTTTGGAGAAATTTGCATGCTACATTACACCAGGATATAATTATGAAGGGCCAAAACATGATTAAAAAGTTGGCAGGAGCGTTGGGATGTTAATTAAAACGACATTAAATAAAGTGCAATTAACATACTCCTTAATTACAGGGAGTTAATTATGTCTCACACACACCTATACACTTTTCTTACCTTTCCTTACTCACACAACATCACAATCAGAATCTCTCTCTCTCTCTCTCTCTCTCTCTCTCTCTCTCTCTCTCTCTCTCTCTTATATATAATGTTTTCTTGTTTGTCTTCCTCCCTCTCCTGTTCATTCTTGTATCAATTCTATTCCGTGTAGTAGTAGTAGTAGTAGTAGTAGTAGTAGTAGTAGTAGTAGTAGTAGTAGTAGTAGTTTCCCCTAGTGTTTCCCTCGTGTCATGTCATGTCCTTCCCTTCCCTTCCCTTCCCTGTATACCATTCTGTTACACATTCTCTCCCTATCCTTCCCTGTCCCTGTCCATCTCTTACAAACCCCTCTATTCTTTTCACTAACAAACCCCTTCACTTCCCTTTCCCTTCCCTTCCCACATGTCAACATACTGCACTTCCCTTCCCTTCACTTCCCTTCCTTCCCCATCTTTTCGTGTCCAATCCCTTCACTTACCAACATTTTTATTTTTCATTCTATCCTTCCCTTTCTTTCCCTGCACATTCATCAGTTTTTTCACTTTATTTCCATTTCGCACCATTAATCCACACTCCTTACTTTACTCCTCTCATTTCTGTCTGTTTGTCTGTCACACACACACACACACACACACACTATACATATTACAGACCCCATTCTTACTCCATTTATTTTTTCTCCTACCTTACCCGAGTCTCCCATATAAACACATATATTATACAAACATTACCCTACCTACACACACACACACACACACACACACACTTTGTACTCTATTCTTTCCTTCCTCTTCCAACATTACCCATAGGCTTTCACATACAATACACACACACACACATACAGTAAACACATACAATACATACACACACACATATATACACGTTCACTCACAGGCACAATATCATACACAATACTGTCACATACATAAATACATTCAGCCACCCATGTATACATTTATATATACACAGGGAGCAGACAAACGCATACAAATACACGCACACACACACACATACCTTCACACACGCACACACACACACATACCTTCACACACGCACAAGTACACACACACACGCACAAGTACACACGCACACGCACAAGTACACACACACACACACACACACACGGGTAAAGCACTATTGATCCTGACTCACCTCATCTCTCTCTCTCTCTCTCTCTCTCTCCTACCCCAGCTTTGTAACACCGCCTCCATTATCCCAAAAGCCCTCTCTCTCTCTCTCTCTCTCTCTCTCTCTCTCTCTCTCTCTCTCTCTCTTTTATTTACATTATGTCTCTTTTTTATGTACATTACCTCTCTCTCTTATTCTACATTATCTCTCTCTTATTTACATTATCTCTCTCCCTATCTCTCTTATTTTACATTATCTCTCTCTCTCATTTACATTATCTCTCTCCCTATCTCTCTTGTATCTTCATTATCTCTCTCTCTCTCTCTCTCTCAACCCAAAATGGAGGGGGGCTGTATATTCCTCCACACTGTGTCATTAAATAAACCAACTCACAATGAGATTACGGTATAAATAAATGGTCTAGTGGTGTGGTGTAGTAGTGTGGAGGAATCAGTACAGTATAGGAAACAGCACCGGATACACAAACATAATGGCGTTTTTGTTGTTGCTTGGAATAGTTTGGAGGATTCAGTTGCTCCTAATTTACCAACACCTAATTTCTTTCTTAATTTCATCACACCAGACACACAAATAAATAAATAAATAAATAAATAAATAAAATAATGAAATAAATACATAAATAACATTAAAAAGGCAACTAATTTTTTCATACAAATAATTACAGTAAATAAATATCTAAGTAAATAACTAAAGAAAGAAATATATAAATAAAGAAAGAAAGAAATATATAAATAAATACGTAAAGAAATATATATAAAATTAAATATTGTTAATTTAGATGAAGAAGTAGATTAACCTTATAATTCTTCCATAAGAGAATTACGTACAAATATTAATTACTTATGTGTCTTCGGATTGTTTTGATTTTCATGTGAATTTATTATTATTTATTAAAAGTTTGATGAGTAGGAATATTTATGATCTTCAATTATCACGTGTATTCTCAACCAACTCATATGTGCGTCCTTGTGTGTTCAACTCATATGTGCGTCCTTGTGTGTTCAACTCCTATGTGCGTCCTTGTGTGTTCAACTCCTATGTGCGTCCTTGTGTGTCCAATTCATAGCGAGACGTGAATGTATTTATAGTGTGAGTATAATAGTAATATCCTTTGGCTTTTTATTTAGCGTGTTCTGGTTTTAATCTTAGTGTATTTTTAGCATACCTTTAGCACACCGGGACGCTTTGACATTAATTAATTAGGAGAGAGAGAAAAAGAGAGAGAGAGAGAGAGAGAGAGAGAGAGAGAGAGAGAGAGAGAGAGAGAGAGAGAGAGAGAGAGAGAGAGAGAGAGAGAGAGAGAGAGAGAGAGAGAGAGTGTGTGTGTGTGTGTAGTGTAGAGAAAGAGTGTAGAGAGAGTGTAAAGAGAGAGAATGTAAAAAGAGAGAGAAAGAGAGAGAATGTAAAAAGAGAGAGAGAAAGAGAAAAAGAAAGAGACAGACAGAGAGAGAGGAGAGAGAGACAGATATATATTGAGAGAGAAAACTGGAGGGCTGATACTTCATCCTCCAAACGCAGCCACGAAACAGACGATGGTAGTAAAGACACCACCTCTATATATACGATAAAGGAGAGTGGGTGGGTTGGTTGGGAAGGATTCTGTAGCACTTGTTTCCAGCCCTAAAGAAGAGCTCAAAATTATCACAAACACACACACAAAATCACACACACAAAATTATCACACACACACACAAACTTACAACAAAATCCTCACAACCCACCCACACACAAACACAAAAATTTCACAAACACACACATACATACACAAAATCACACACAACAAAATCCTCACACACCACACCACACACACACACACACACACACAGACACACACCTCTCCATCTCCGTTATTCACATTAGGTTCATAATTACCCTTCATAGTCAACATTTTACGACTACAGTTGCGAGAAGTGCTCTTAAGCCACGATTGCATCTGAGTATCTGTGTGTGTGTGTGTGTGTGTGTGTGTGTGAGAGGAGAGAGGGAAAGATATGAGGGAGACCAGTTTGAGTCAGGAGAGAGAGAGAGAGAGAGAGAGAAGAAAGAAAAGAGAGAGAGAGAGAGAGAGAGAGAGAGAGAGAGAGAGAGAGAGAGAAAGAAGAAGAGAGAGAGAGAGAGAGAGAGAGAGGGAAAGAGAGAGTAAATAGTGAGTATAAGGTATAAATAATGAGTAAATAGTGAGTATAAGGTAAAAAATAATGAGTATAAGGCAGTATAAGGAATAAATAATGAGTAAATGTTCAGTATAAGGTAGTATAAGGTTAGAAAATAATGAGTAAATGGTATAAATAGTGAGTATAAGGCAGTAAATGGTGAGTATAAAGGGAGTATATGGTGAGTATAAGGGAGTATAAAGGTAACGTTATGCTTGCACTCTAGATTTAAACTTGAAGGTGAGCGTCTGTTCTGTGACGCCTCCCTCCAGTTGTCCACACCTCCCCCCCCCCCCCCCACACACACCTCTACCTCCCCCCCCCCCCACTGTTCTCTTTCTTTCTTTCTCTCTCTCTCTCTCTCTCTCTCTCTTCTCTCTCTCTCTCTCCTCTCTCTCTCTCTCTCTACACCTTGTAACACAACCCCCCCACACACTTTCACTCTCTCTTTCTTCACCTGTAAACCTTCACTCTCTCTCTCTCTCTCTCTCTCTCCTACACCTGTAACCCCACTCTTTGTTTCTCTCTCTCTCCTCTTTCTCTCTTTGTTCTCTCTCTCTCTCTTCCTCTCTTCTCTCTCTCTCTCTCTATCTCTCGCTTCTCCCCCACACCAGTCTCCACACCTTCTACCCACCCACCCCAGCCACACCTGTCACCTCTCCTCCCCTCTCCCCCCCACCGAGAGAGAGAGAGAAAGAGAGAGAAGAAAGAGAGAGAGAGAGAGAGAGAGA
>JAWZYT010005379.1:0-5000 GCA_034508575.1 Petrolisthes manimaculis
GTCCATAAGGTATACATACAGATAATAAGAACAACAAGGGGTAAAGGAGATCATTTCACTTCTCATCAGTCGTTCTGCGAGAGATACGAGGCACCAAAAGTTCTGAATGAGTCAAAGAGAGGGTGAAGAAGAGGAAGAGACAGAAGAATTAGGAGAAGACAAACCTGAAGAATAAGAATAGAGAAAGAGGAAAAGAAAATAATAGAAAAAAAGGAGGAAGAGGAAGAAGAAATAGGAGGTAGAGGAGGATGAAGAGGAGTATAGGAGGAAGATGAAGATAAAGAAGATAATTTATAGGAGGAAAAGGAAGAATAAATAGGAGGAAAAGGAGGAGGAGGAGGAGGAGGAGGAGGAGGAGGAGGAGGAGGAGGAGGAGGAGGAGGAGGAGAAAGTGTAATATGATCTCCAGGAAAAGACGGAGAAAGAGGAGGAGAATGAGAAAGATGAAGAATAATAAAGAAGGTGATGGAAGGGAGGAAGAAAGAGTGGACAAACAGGTAAATAATAAAACCAATGAAGACAAGGAGGGGGAATTGGGAAGAGATGATAATTATGAAAGAAAGGATAGATGAGTACGAAGGAATAGGACGAGGAATGGAGATAAAGATGGTGGGTGAAGAGGAAGTGGGAAGCGGAGGGAGGAAATAAAAGTGGAGGAAGGACGAGGGTAGTCGAGGAAAGAATGGAGGACAGAGAGGAGGAGGAGGGAAGGAGAGGTAGAAGAATATAGAAAGGAGGAGGAAAAGTGGGAGAGGAGGAATGAGAGGTAGAGGTAGGAAAGGTGAGGAGGAGGAAAGAGAAGGAGGAGGGAGAGGAGGAAGGACGAATAGGATGTAGAAGAAAATGACAATGACGTTGAGGAAAGGTGGGGAGGAGGAAGAGGAGGAGGAAGGCGAGGAAAAAGAGGAAGGAGAAGTAGAGGAAGGGAGGAAGAAGAGGTAGGACAGGTGGGAAGAAGAAGAGGAAGAAAGGAAGAAGAGGTAGAGGAATAAGAGGGTGAGGAAGGGAACGAAGGAGAGCAGCAGCAAGAGTTTCAGTTGTAAATTCATGTTACAATGAATATTAAGACAAACAACGACTGAAGGAAGGCCAAGGGGAAAATGGCCAGCTGGGAAAAACAACGGTAGGAAACGAGATGAAGAGTGGAGGAAAGAGTAAGAAATTGGGAAAGAGTAAATGGTGGTTGGAGGGGGGAGGGGAAGAAAAGTGAGGTAGGAAGTAGGAAGATAAATAAGCGAGGTAAGAGAAAAAAAATGAAAAATAAATGTGAGGTTGGAGGGGAAAAACAACAGAGAGAGAGATAGAGATAGAGATAGAGATAGAGATAGAGAGAGAGAGAGAGAGAGAGAGAGAGAGAGAGAGAGAGAGAGAGAGAGAGAGAGAGAGAGAGAGAGAGAGAGAGAGAGAGAGAGAAATGTAAATGAGGAGGTACGAAGGAATAAAAAGGGAAGAGATTAGAAAGAAATAATTATACTGACATAGAAAAATGGGATAAGAAGAATAATATAATGGCCAACAAAATACAAGAGAGGGTAAAACGATAAAAATAACACGAGACAAATGACTGGCTGAAAAAAACACCAAGACAAAGGAATGGAAGAAGTACAAAAGATATGATAATGAGAGAGAGAGAGAGAGAGAGAGAGAGAGAGAGAGAGAGATAGATAGATAGATAGATAGATAGAGAGAGAGAGAGATAGATCCATTTCTTTAAGTACAAAAGTGAATAATGAGAGAGATAGATCCATTTCTCTAAGAATAAAAAGAAGTGAATAATGAGGAGAGAGAGAGAGAGAGAGAGAGAGAGAGAGAGGAGAGAGAGAGAGAGAGAGAGAGAGAGAGAGAGAGAGAGAGAGATCCATTCCTCTAAGCCACGAGGGAGGAGAGACACGAGGGAAAGGAAGCAAGGAAGCTGAGATGACATAAAGCTGAGAGACAAGACTTGGCAGGATGACTGGACCAGAAACAACATTATAAAATAAATAAATACAATTAATACACAACAATTATATATATATATAACTAATCCAAGAAGAAGAAGAAGTAGTAGTAGTAGTAGTAGTATAGTAGAAGTAGCAGTCATAGTAGTAGTGGTAGTCATAGTAGTAGTAGTCATAGGGAGTGGACATAATGGTCGGCAATTTATCTTTAAATCAAGGAAAGTAATAATAATATTAATGAACAATCGCTCGTAGAGGCGAGGACTTGGCGAAAGTATGGGCAAAATTCAGACCCCTTGATTTTCGACCTAATCCTCAAATCGCGAGTTTTAGGAATATGGCCATCGCTCATGTACCACCAGAAGCAGAAATAACAATGCCGTCACGATGGTGGAAATATCAGCAAAATCGGACCAGAATTGCGACCTGTAGACCGCGAACTCTACAGACATTGCCACAAACATACAAACACACAAGACCACTGAGCAACATACTTGGCGAAATTTCGCCAAATAATAATAATAATAATAATAATAATAATAATACATACATACATCTATACATAAATAAATAAACACTATATATAACAATATTATAAAAAAGCTCCCTAGAATTGCAGATTTTACATGTTTTACAGTGCAACAATAACAACAACAACACTTCCACCACATGTATACGTCACAAACACCCGTGCATTTTCAACCAAACGGCAAAGCAAACCATGCAACACCATCCACCGTCATCAGATAAACCCATGTATTTCACGCAAGCCTTTTTTATAACCCCTCACCTCTCTCTCTCTCTCTCTCTCTCTCTCTCTCTCTCATTATTCACTTATTTTGTACTTCTTAGAGAAATGGATCTCACTCTCTCTCTTTCATTTTGACAACACAGTCCCATAACTCAGTCAGTCTATATAGAAATTATTACCGCGTTCCAATCGTCGTGTCCTCTCGGTGTCAAACCACTCACTGCCCTACCTGTACACAACCAGCCCAGCCCCACCTCACTCTTGTTTTGTTTACTTCCAAATATGAAGCCCCCCCCAATTTTTTTTTTAGAATATCAAGCTGTCCCGGCAGTCACACCTCACCAAGCGCCAACCAATACATCCACAGTAGACTTGGGAAAATGTAATCCTAGATCACAATATTACGTCTTGAGCTTTTTTACCGTCTACAAAAGTCCCATATACTTGTTATTTAATGTAAGGCAAATAATGGTACAATCGAGGAAGTAAGTACAGTACGATGGTTGGTGCTTGGTCAGTTGTGCCTGTGATGGACTCGTACCCAATAGACTGTATGATACTCGTACTGTACATGTTCGTTGCAGGGTTTCAGTATCACCAGGCCAGTCAGAGGATATTCAAATAATTGGGTTAAAGGGAGATTCTCGTTTTGGTGAATTAGAAGGTCTGATTCCTCCATGTTATGCCATGAAACAGATTCCCTATTTGTATATTGTGAACACGGAAATCTATGAACGTTCACTTTGGTAAATAAATCTATATAATATTACCCTGGTCGGGGGCAGTTAAGAAATAACGTAAAAATTACACTGTTCATAATACTCGTAAGAAGGTGACTTTGTTACTATTAACTATTAATGACATCGTTGCAGAATAATAAGTATGACTAACTTGGAGGGACGAGCATTAGTCTGATGGTGACGTGACATATAATAATAACACAACTCCATCACTCCCTCTACTTACTCGTACTAGCATGTGTTTCGGAGCTTTATGAGATACACGATACACACACTGACAGCGTTGAGTGATGAAGGTGGAGGAAATGGAGGAAAAGGTACTTATTGTCCTTTTTTATTACCTGACACAAGAGTGCCTTGGAAGTCCTTACTGCATTTCTATACGCTTTAAAGTTCCGTATTGCAAATTAAGACCTTTATATAAAACAGCAAAGAAACAACGTAATTTTGTATCAAATTACGACGACAGGAGTACACTTGAAACATGTATTAAACGTCACGTTAGATGAAAGAAATAGCTGTAACTTCATTCAATAAATAATTCAATGAACTTATTTATTTAATCAACAATAAAATTGCAATAGAGGTAAGTAGCCTGATATTTGAGGACCCTGTGATCTTGAATGAGTCTTGGTGGCTTTCCGATTCCTCCTGAAAAAGCAAATTCAGTATACGGTGTATTTGTGGCAATGTTTGAAGGACTGGCTAACGTTCAATGTTGCCACTACATCACATGGTTCCTTAATGAGACACAGCCAGAGCGGAATGCCAACAGCGTCACCACTATATCAAGTACAGAGTTATTTCATCTAATCCACTAAGGGACGAAGGGGTTCATTGCTGGGGCGGCCATAACTAGATAACTGAAGGGTGGACAGGCAGGCAGGCAGGCAACTCAACACACCTCACAACAAAGCACCAGCACCAGTGGTATGCTACTGGAATGATTTAAGTTTGTTTCCAGTCGGTGTGACGTGGAAAAGGTTGTATCTTTATTGTACACACGCATCTGGAAGGCCTGCTAATAATCCTAGCTATATAATCTTCTATAGTAAATAATCACCAATATATATAACGTCTATAACTCTCTCTCTCTCTCTCTCTCTCTCTCTCTCTCTTCTCTCTCTCTCTCTCTCTCTCTCTCTCTCTCTCTCTCTCTCTCTCTATATATATATATATATATATATATATATATATATATTATATATATATATATATATATATATAATATAACCTTGGCTTATCAATACCGGCGCGATACGCATCACATAATTCCATACAGGTAGATATATGATTTTTTTCTCGGTGGTGTAGATTGCAAAACGAAGTGTTACTAACAATATACTGGTGGGCTCAGTGCCTGTGTGAGTTAATACCGCTTAGGATGCTTTATTGTGTTGGCAAGTGCTGCAGGGGTATGATGTGAGGGAGGAGAGAGAGAGAGAGAGAGAGAGAGAGAGAGAGGAGAGAGAGAGAGAGAGAGAGAGGAGAGAGAGAGAGAGAGAGAGAGAGAGGAGAGAAGAGAGAGAGGATGGTGGTAGAAGAGGTGGATGGTTGAATGGATATGTG
>JAWZYT010005379.1:10000-37500 GCA_034508575.1 Petrolisthes manimaculis
GTCTGATACAGTACCCTTCCCCCCTCACTGGAAGAAAGTCTGGTCTGGTCTGGTCTGGTCATCCCCTGTCTGGAAAAGTATAAAGGGGAACGGGAGGGACTGCAGCAATTACCCTGCATGGCATAACTCAGCTCAGTGTGTCAAATAATTATGGTCCTTGCTCACATGATGTTAGCACGTGTTTACAATCTATTTTTACTGACGCTCTTGTATGTATAGGGTACCGTATGTGCATTTATCCAGAATCAGATAGTGAGATAGAGATCAAAGAGAGACACAGACACGGATAAGTAACTAAGAGTAGAAGATAGAGAGGTAGAGAAAGACAGACATATAATATTAGAGAGAGAGAGAGAGAGGCAGAGAAAAACACAGATAATATGAGAGAGAGAGAGAGAGAGAGAGAGAGAGAGAGAGAGAGAGAGAGAGAGAGAGAGAGAGAGAGAGAGAGAACTAAAGTGGTGATGCGAGATGCGAGCACTACCACCACCACCACCACCATCAACACCACCACCACCGCCGCCGCTGCTAGATCTAGTTAGCGTGGGAAATAAAATGGGTCCGGTGAATGAGCTTTGATCTAAGACTCACCGACCAAGATTCACACTCAGCCTTCCCTTTCACGTGAATAATTCCACTCGGGCTAAACCTCCGCTCCGCTCCTACTCTCGATTCCATTAATGATTTTTGTCGAGTCGACCGTAAAATTCTGGATTATGGAAAGCCGTGGGAATTTCCAGCTGCATAAATACTGGAAAATTCCTCTTGCATGGATACGTAGAGAGAAAGAAAGAAACAGAGAGAAAAAAAAAATGTTTCCCACCGATGAGATGTGGAAACCAACTAACAAGGTCGGTCGTGTTCTGATTACTCTCAAAGTCTTAAATAAAACCACCTGTATATTCTGCACACGTTAATTATATATATATTTATTTATTTTCTTCTACCGTCAGTTGTTGAGGCACCGTAATATTCGATGTTGTGTTGGTGGATTTTTTAGTATACCATATAATGACATAGCTACATTATTATTTATACCTTTTGAAGTTCAATGACTCTCAAACTCGTTGAGTGTAAAGCCTCGTTTACTCTATTTACGTCAGTCAAGGTCAGCTGAGATTGGCTTCGTGATTACAGAGTTACTGAACTTGGATGGAATTATACTATATTTGTCACATATGAAGCACTGTAATTTACTATAGCTGCTCAAAAGATCACACACATTCGAGTAATTCATAATTTTTTGCCAGACAATTTAACAGCCATAGATGAAAGGATCATTGCCCTCTCTATGACATGACTCAGTATTTGGGATCACTCACTTGATTCAGTATTTGGGATCACTCACTTGACTCAGTATTTGGAATCACTAGACTCAGTATTTGCAGTCAATATTTGGGATCAGTATTTGGAATCACTAGACTCAGTATTTGCAGTCAATATTTAGGATGACATCAATATTTGGGATTACTAGACTCAATATTTGGGATGACATCAATATTTGGGATTACTCACTTAACTCAGCATTAGGGATCACTAAACTCAATATTAGGGATCAGTATTTAGAATCATATCAGTATTTAGAATAACTATATAGACTCGTATTCCTGGTGCTTCATGTTTGTTTGTACTGTACTGTGAGTGTCTGGTGTAGCCTAGGGTCGTGTCAGTCAGTGGGAAATAGTCATGTGTATGAATTTTGTGCCACGTGTCTATCTTTGCCTGGGAATGTCAATGGATAAAAACTGGAAATAAAACCAAAACAAAGGAAGGAACATGTACGGTACGATACGGTACGGTACGGTACGGTAGGTTGAACGACTAAAGTAACAAATGGCTGATAATATTGCAAAGTTGGTTTCTTATCTAATGATGAGCCTAGATTTCCTGAAGCATGGAAACAACGCTAAAGTAGTAGTTATAATAATAATAATAATAATAATAATATTGATAATAATATGAATAATAACAATAATGTAAAAAAGAATTAGTCACCCCTAAATTAAGTACCTGGATAAAATGAAAGATAATAAATAGACTTGGATTAAAGCTGAACTATTAAAAATGTTAAAGAAAATCTTCGTTGTGTATAAACAAAAACTTTTCGTTAAGGAAAGTGAAGGTCAAAATTTTTTATCAGGCACCGTAAATTTTGTTAAGGGGATAGAATACTTTTGGTACATTGGAGCGCCTTGATTCCTCCAAAATATACCACGAAACAGCTAGATCGACAAAAATAATAGTGGTCTCTTATTTTGAAATAGTTTGGAGGAATAATTTGCTCCAGATTTTACAAACACTGTATGACCCCCTTATTTAGGACCCTGAGATCGTGTTTGATAATTGGAGGCTTCTGATTCCTCCTGACTATACCACAAAACAAACTCCTTCACAATAGGTGGTGTTTCATGGTAATATTTGAAGGACTCGTTTACCTCCAATATTCTGACTACATCACACGGTCCCTTAATTAAAAAAACAAAATAAATGGTTCGAGAACAGGCTACTCTGGGTGTGTAAAATATAACTACCCCCCCCGCCCCCCCCCCGCCCCCACGTGTACAGTCAAGGTAAAATGTTCTATCTTAGCCTCCATTATTTAGAGTAAAAATATATAGGTCCCAAAACACCACAGTTCGTTATGAGACTTTTATTATTATTATTATTATTATTATTATTATTATTATTTTATTCATTTATTTATTTTTTATTTATCTAATTATTTTATTTATTTTATTAATATTTTTTATTACTGGCAACTGTACACTGAAAAAGGTTAATTTATTTTGGGTAAACATTTGGAGTAATAATAAGATACATACCGGTATATATATTATTTGGGTTAATCTAGCCCTGTTTCCCAAGATACATCGGAGGAACCAAGGCACACCAGCGTATTAACGAACCCTGTGATGTAGTCAGAAAATTGGAGGTATATGAGTCCTTCAAAATTTGCCACTAAACTCCATCTATATAGAAGGAGCTTGTTTTGTGGCATAGTCAGGAGGAATCAAAAGTCTCCATTTCCCATACACTATCACAGGGCCCATAATCGGAAGACCTCTGATTCCTCCAAACTATGCCACAAAACAGATCCCCTATTAGTACCACTGAGGGCAGCTGTTTCCTGGCATAGTTTAAAGGAATAATAGACCTTCCTTCCCGTTTATGAGCAAAAAAATCTCCCATTAAAAGTATGGTATCATCCCGTTTTAAGGACCCTGTGCTCGTGTATGATACTTGGAGTCTTCTGATTCCTCCTGATCATGCCACGAAACAACCTCCTTCCATATAGGTGTGTGTGTTTTGTGGCAATATTTGAAGGACTCATTTATCTCCATTTTTCTGACTACACCACAGATTCCCTTTCAAGATCATCAGGCCTCAAATGACATGAAGAGAAACCAGATTTGTGACCACGACTGTACACTCTGATCGTCTATGAAGGGATGAATATGGTGAGAAATTCATTGTGCAAATAAATATCGGCCGAAATTCCCGGAAAATAACCTGTCCATCACACACACTCACTCACATAAAAACATACATATATGTAAATAATAATATATACCCTACGTTTAAATCCCCCCCTTTCCCTACCCCCCCCCCCACACACACACAACAAAAGGACCACCTCACCACAAAACGGGAGAGTAGACAGGATTGTTTTATTTTCCGTGACTGTACATTCATTCCATGCACCCAATGAAAAGGCAACCGAGGAGACAGGAATGTTTTTTCTCGTGACTGTACATTTATTCCACCCAAGAAGGCATTAACAAACTTATGTAGAGTGGACGGTAGCAGACACAAGTGATGCAGTGAGTACCATGACAGTGTTAAAGTATCCATCAGTTTGAGGTTGATGTTAAATTGGGTGGAATGAATCTCTCTCTCTCTCTCTCTCTCTCTCTCTCTCTCTCTCTCTCTCTCTCTCTCTCTCTCTCTCTCTCTCTCTCTCTCTCTCAACCCCACAAGCTTCTGACTTTATATCCTGTAAGGCTCAGGCCGGAGAGAGTGGAGGGTGGGGTCAGAGCCTTCTTCTACTTTGCTATCCTTATCTACGACAATCACTGGGGAGAAATTCATTCTCTACCAGTAACCTTCTAATCAGGTCACCTCGTATGAACCGTAAGGTCTGTTGTGGTCTGTGTTTCTATGTAACTCTCTCTCTCTCTCTCTCTCTCTCTCTCTCTCTCTCTCTCTCTCTCTCTCTCTCTCTCTCTCTTTCTTCTGTCATTCTCTCTCCAATCCCACCATCCCCCCCCCTCTCTCTGATATTCTCCTTCCTGCGTTCATCCATTCACTCGATCCCTCGTTCATTCTCTTTCTCTTCCAATCTCCCTCTTCTGTCATTCTCTTCCCAATCCACCCATCCTCTCTCTCTCTCTCTCTCTCTCTCTCTCTCTCTCTCTCTCTCTCTCTCTCTCTAATGTGGCGTGCAAGATTAAATTAATGACGATTCGGTGTCATTAACGCACACTCGTGGGTAATAATTTCACTTCACAGTCTCTTCCTACACTCCTTCACCTCGACACACACAGCCTAACAACAACACCAAACTTTCTTCTTCTATATTAATTAAGGGACCCGGTGATGTCGCCAGAAAATTGGAGGTGAGTGAGTCCTTCAAATATTGCCACGAAACACCACCTATATACATGATAGAGCTTGTTTCGTGGCATAGTCAGGAGGAATCAGAAGCCACCAAGTCTCATACACGATCATGCAGGGTCCATAAATGATAATGGGTCACAATATATGCCCTTGTGTTTTGTTTAATATTAATACCTTGGTTCCAAACTATTCAGACTAAAGGGAAATGTGTTATTGGTGATGATAAATGATGATGTAGATGTCAGAAGATGCCTGTTGATGTACGAGTTGTGTGAACCTTTCTTTGAGTAAATTAGTAAAGTACTTGTTTTTTTAGCCCCACGTAACACACACACACACACACACACACAGACACATTTTTTCTCTCTCACTCTCAAGAAACCAAACTTCCGGCAGACAAAAGAGGTCAAGTCATACGAGGCCAGAAGTAAAGGAAGAAGGAGCGTCTTTGTCAGAGGACACGCTGGATCTAATTAACAAGAAAAAATAACACACACACAGAACCGAAAAGAACCCTGAAAAACACTGAAGAGGAAGAGAAAATAATTAAAGAACTGAAGGCGGAGGAGGAAGAGAGAGAGAGAGGAATAAATGGAGAGAAGAAGAATGTGGAGATGTAGAAGGAAAATATAAAAGAAATGAGGAGGTGGAATAAGAGGAGAATAACAAGAGGAAAAGAATGTTGAAGAGGAAGGGAACAGGAAGAGAAAAGGAGGAGGAGAATGATGAAGAAAAGGAGGAGGAGAATGATGAAGAAAAAGAGGAAGAGCATGAGGAAGAAAGAATAATATGAAAAAAGGAGAAAGAGAATGAGGAGAAGGAAGAGAATGATGAAGAAAAAGAAGAGAATGAGAATGAGGAAGAGAAAGAAGAGGAGGATGTAGAACAGAACGAGGAGGAAATCACAGTATAGAGACATCAGGGGGATCCGAGTACTTCACTGACCTTCCTCCACCTCCATTGTCAACATTGTTATGACCACCACCACCACGACCCGACCTGACCCGACCTGACCCGACCCGACCCGACCTGGGATGCTGGAAATCGATGACACATTTCAGGGATTGTTTACATGTTTTGGAGTGCCTTGATTCCTCCAAAGATGAACAAAAATAATGGTGTTCTGTTGCTTGGAATAGTTAGGAGGAATCATTTACATCAGATTTACTAACACTGTACACTGTATTTTTTTACTAATATCAACTTCATATTCGCCGAAAATATTGCTTATTTTTCTTTTTTTTAATAATATCAATTAATTTCCCGTTACCAATTAAGAGTTTATAAACCTTTTAGGGAAGGCTCTGATACCTCATTATATCAACCCTGAAAAATAGCCTCAGAAATGTTATATATTCTGCCGTAAATTCCACCAGGCAATTTTTCTTCTTGAAGGAAGCTCAACTGTCGTCCTAGTGCTAAAAAATAACTTGATAATACCCACAACTATAACACATTTACCACTTGAACTAACGCCAGACAATTTTACATAAGAAAGGAAAACGACATTGCCCGAGATTTCATTATCCTTAATATTTTACCGTAGCTCTAGTTATTCTTTTCAATAATTAATTCTATACTTTTCTTCTGTACAATAAATTAAAAAAACAAAACAGATCTGTTCCCTTAACAGGTCTTTACTATTATTATCACAATCAATCCTCTTGTTTTACCCTAACTCTACCATTCTTTTAATTAATGTTGTGCTTTTTTTCTATAAACCAAAATAGTATTTCTTCTCTTAACAGGTTTTTCTATTTATTTTTTCCACAATCAACCCATTTGTTTGTTTGATTAAAATTCTCCTGGCTTAATGACCCAATCTCTTTCCTGAATTAACCATCATCCAGCTGATATTAACCTCTCTCTTTAACCCAATCATTCTCCCTTCATTCATTAACCGTTTTGCTGCCAACATTAATTAACTGTTCTCGTCTGAGTTGACTCGTTCGTTCTTCCACTTCAATGCATCATTTTCTTTTTCTCTCATTAAGTCACCATAACATCCTTTAATGAATCGTCTTCCCTCTCTATAAGTCCATTCTCATTCCCTATTTAGCCTTCCGGATGATAATGAGTTCACCTGCCTGGCAACCTGGACCCATACAAAGCAAAACAGTACATTACATTAAGCATTACAAAAATTACATTAAGTTAAACAACACAGACACAGGAAGAGATGGGGGTTGTCTATTTATTGTTAGTTAGTTGAGTGACGTGACCTGGAACCCCCCCCCCCCCAACACACACACATATATATACCCCCCCACACACATACACACACATACACACATTCACACACACACACGTACTAAAAAACACACAAAACACCCACCCACCCAAGGACCCATTATGAGATTGTTGGGTACTCGTGATGAATACATGCTCAGCGTCCTGGACCAACCCAGGCTTATTAGCTGCCAGAGTCATTAGTCTGATAAATTGACACTGAGAGCCACTGACCCCCCCCCCCCCCTATGACCCTTCCACAACCCCATTAGTGAGGTGGGGGATGGGGGAAGGGTGGGGAGTGGGGGGGGATGAGTGGGAAGGGGATGGAAGGTCAGGAGTCGTAATATGGGGACAGAGGGGAATTAACACAGCAAGTACTATACACTATGGTGTACAAGAGTTCATTCCCTCAGCCAGCTACATTAGGACTGAATTACCTGATGATGCACGTGGTTCCAACAGCAAGTACATCTGTTCCTCATTTACCTTGATATTGTTGCTTAGTCATAGAAACCACAGGTGCTTCTCTAATATTGTGACTAACTGTATTCATGCACCTTGAGTATAAAAGTTTTTGCGTAGTCTTACTGACACACATAAACAACAGACAAAACAAAACAAAATCATGACCTCCTGTCAGGGGCAATTAGAAGGCAATATCATGCATATTCAGTAGACAGCAAGAACAACAACAAGTGACACGCACACATGCCTGCAAATAGACACACACATACATAAACATATACATACACATTCTCTCCCTCTCTCGCTTGCAACACGACAAGCGTTCGAATTTTGCTTACAAATGATAAACTATTAATTTAATGGTAAGACAGAGGCTATGAGAGGTCATACTGCTTGGTGGTGCAATGATGGTGAGGCAGTAATGACGCTGTGAAAGGCAGAGCTAGGCAGGGTGAGGCAGGGGTGAAGAATGAGGTGAATAAAAGGTAGGGATAGAAGAGAGGCAGAAGGGGAGATGGAAATGGAAGTGAGGCAGAGATGGAGATATAAAAGAGACAGAAGTGGATATACAAGAGAGACAGAAGTGGAGATAAAAGAGACAGAAGTGGAGATAGAACAGACAGATGTGGAGATGGAAGAGTGACAGAAGTGAAGATGGAAAGGAGACACAAGTGAAGATAGAAAAACAGACAGGGGTGGATAAACAAGACAGACAGAAGTGGAGATAGAAGAGAGACAAGGGTGGATATAGAAGTGAAGCAGGGGTGAAAGAGTGGGTTTAAAATCTGGTGATGCATGTTTCTGTGTTTGTGTTCATGAATACACTATGAGAGGGAGACACCACACACCATTCATCACAATCAACAACTGCTCCTCGGGTTATTTCTTTCCTCTGCAGCCCTTGTGAATAAAAACGAGTAGAAAAAAAATATATATATACACAACAACGTACTGTATCTACTAAAGGTTATGATAGTTTCTAATTTTTTTAAGGGACACTGTGATGTAGTTAGAAAATTGGAGGTAAATGAGTCCTACATATATTGCCACAAAACACCACCAGTATGGCAATTTTTTTGGTGGCATAGTTTGGAGGAACCACAAGCCTCCAATTCTCGTACATGATCACAGAGTTCTTAAGATTAAAAATAAAACAATAACACACACACAAACTTGAACATGGCCATTTTTTCTAAAACATTTCCTTGATTTTGTTATCTGTTTAGTTACAGAATTTATATCAAAATATCCCATGGCGGTCACATTTTCCAGCAGCCACTAATCAACAGTATTTATGAGGTCAAGGTCATGAGTGTCCGGACGAAAAAAGACACATCGATTAGAATCACTAGACAGAGTTTTTCCTTCTGGTGCCTATACAAAACAATAGTAGTTGTAGCTTTCAACTTGTAATATGACAAACTACAGACATAATTATTTAGCTAAAGAGAAATCACTGTCAGTCTAAGTAAGGATGAAAGTATTAAGTCCATTCATAAATATAAACTTTGCAAGGAATACTCACAGGTGGTAGAGGGTGCCAGGCAGGTGACACACACACAGCTCGGAGTGAAAACACATACCTGTCTGGGAAAACAAAACAAAACATGAAGAACTGCAAGTAAGTCATGATAAGGGGAAAGTACAGCGTTGGTAAATCTGGAGAAGCTGATTAATTCCTCCAACCTATTCCAAGCAACAGGCCACCATTATTTTTGTGTGTCTGGTCCTGTTTCCTGGCATGCTTTGGAGGAATCAAGGCGCTTCAATGTACCAAAAGCATACTATCTATCCCCTTAAAAATGTAATAACATAATATTCATAATAATTTAAATGTTATGTTACCTCATATTCATTATCAAAAACAATTTGTGACAGTATTTTCACTTGTTTTAAATTAAATAGGTGAAATTTATGCTACTTGTGAGCTTAATTAATTAAGGGGAGATTTTTTCTTTTATTGGTGAATTGGAAGGCTACTGATTCCTCCTAACTATGCCAGGAAACAGATGCCCTCAATGGTATTAATAGGGGATCTGTTTCATGATATATAGTTTGGAGGAATCAGAGACCTCTCAATTCACCAACAAACGAATCTCACCTTTTAACAACGGCTCTGACATTTGCATTTTTATATCTTACCACCAACACCAGACAATTTTTCTCTTCAGAGGGAACCGCTACTAAACCAGTAAAGGGGAGAGATATTACAGTGTTGGTAAATCTGGAGCAATTGATTCCTCCAAAGTATTCCAAGCAACAGGTCACCTTTATTTTTGTTCATCTGGTGTTGTTTCCTGGCCTACTTTGGAGGAATCAAGGTACTCTTATGTGTACCCAAAGTGTATTAACCCATCAAAAAAAACTGTAAACAACAACTAATGCTTTAATTGATCCTTTGAGTGTCAGTTTGGTAATCCGTGACTGTATAAGAGTTAAAATGGAAGTACAGTATTGGTAAATCTGGAGCAACAGATTCCTCTAAACTATTACAAGCAACAGAACAGAGGATGATGATGATGAGGAGGAAGTGGACAGAAGAAGAAGAAGAAGAGGAGGAGGAAGAGGAGGAAGAGGCGGTGTAAGAGGAATAAGTGATGTTAGTTGTGATGCCTGGTGGAGGGCTCTCAGGATTCACAGCTCTAACAACGTATTGGCAGCGGCTCAAGGTTTAGCAAATCTACTCTGCAAGTGGCTTTACAGAGAACTGACTAAGGATTAAGAGGATTAACAGTGGTTACACAAGAGGTTTTACTGGAATTTGCAAGGATATATATACTCCACAAAGCAGAAGTAACAAAACAACAGCGGTAACCACAACACAAATACGATCCAGATTCCGTATATGTACGTACAGTAGGAGGCAAAAGTGGTGTCGCCTCACTTAGAGTTTGTTGAAGGATAACAACATAAAGGATAATCATTGAACCAACACATTCACCACCAACACAACATTACAATATCCAGGAGACAAATTAGTAAACTACTCTGGGTTTTCATTTTACGAGGCTGTGAAGCTTATATTAAATTTTCCATACTGTATGTACTTCATGACTTGGCAGATGTGGCCACACGACTTTTGCCGTCGACTGTACATACATACATACTTGTGTGTTTGTGTGTATGTGTTTTAACTACTTATTTTTCGGTCTCTCTACAATTGGTGTCACCGTCCCTTATCTCTTTAATTAAAGGAGAATTTATTGAGACTACACACACTATTGATATCGAGACTGTACCGTAACTAAAACATCACGGAGAGGAAGATTCAGTAGAATGTCCACAGCCTCAATCACCCTCTCAATACATCAATATTTCTCATCATCCAATCTTTTCCTTATATTAGTCATCAGTGCCTTGAATGCCTTCACCTTCCTCTTCCCTCTATCACTAACCAGCATCCTTCACCATCCCTTTCACACTTCAAAACCTCCTCCCTCTTCCCCGCCTTACTTTTTCTCATTTTGTTCTCTCTCCTGGCTATATCAACCGCATACACACACACACACACACACACCACCCTATCCCTCCCCCGTCACCCTGGAAACACTGTCCTCTTGCGGCTGGTCGAGGTGACTGAAGTAAATTAACTCCCCCAGCCAACCAACCAATCAGCCAGCCAGACAGACAGCCAGCCGACCACCAAGTCATCCATCCATCCATCTAGCCAGCCACCTAGCCAGCCAGCCACCTAACCAGGCATCCATCCACCTAACCAGCCAGCCATCCAACCACCTAGCCAGTCAGCCATGCAGCCAACACCGAGGGAGTCTCGTCCGGAAGGTCAGAGGTTAGGGGTCAACATCGCTTTGTATCCACCAGAGAGCAATGCTGAACACTTGCTTTTAAAATAAATAAAACCGTGGCAATATACGGTGTTTAATCACTTTGAATATACGGTTTAATCCCCAAAGAGTTGGTACTTCTGTGTTCCATTAATCCCTTAAGGGAAGAATGTACTTTTTTCGGTACATTGAAACGCCGGAAAATATACCAGGAAACTGGACCCTGTTAGCATGATGGTGTCTTGTTGCATGGAATAGTTTTGTCGAATCAGTTGCTCAAAATTTACCAGCACTGTACCTCCTCCCCCTGAAGGGACCTTGTGATCTCGTCAGAGAATTGGAGATAAATGAGTCCTTGAAAAATTGCCACGAAACTCTAACTACTGTATATGTAAGGAGCTTGTTTCGTGGCATGGTCAGTTGGAATCAGTTGCTCCAATTTTACCAGCACTGTACCTCCCCCTTAAGAAGAAAGAGAATGTTTACATAAATAAATCACTCACAACTGATATAAATAAATCAAAAGGGCTTTCACATTTTTTTGGGCAGTGTACCTCCGCGTCCCTCATCTCGATATGACATCATATTCAAACCATAATACTCAATACTAAAATACTGGAGAGAGAGAAAAAACTACTGCGGTAACCTGGTTAGGATTCATTCCAACCACGCCCCAGAGAGATGGTCTTACCTGTGATACCTGACTTAACTATTAAAGAACTGGGTATTTCTTCATCACATAAGTCAGTACAGATATAACACAATATAATGTTATGTGAATATATTGGCATTAGTGCAAGACGTAAGCTGTTATTTGTCTGTGAATGTATTGTAGGTTAATTTGTTTATCTTGGAGTGGAGGGTCAATGATTTCTCTACACTATTCTCGGAAACATGGTATTTGTTTAGTAGCACTGTTTGTTCCAAGGAATCTCTCCAATTTCACCGCATTTTCTCACTACCCACAACATTCAGCAATTTGTAATGATTCAGTTTGCGAATTTAAACAGTTTGGTGGAATTCAGCTCAACAATGTAAAAATAATAAAAAAAATCTTCAGACGTTTCAAAAAACCTTAAAACGTTTTAGTCTGAAGACTTTTATATTTACATTTTGCCTTTTTAGATATTTTTTGTGTATGTGTAGGTGCGTGGGTGCATAAAAAGAATAATAATAATAAACAAAAAAATGAATGGTGTATACTGGCGTGTGATTCCCCTTGCGTTTCGTTGCACAGGTTGGTAGAAGAAATAATTAATCTTGTATTCAGTGACCTGTAAGCCTCTTAATGAGTGCTGTGGTAATGAGCTTTGAGGCTGGCTGGAGTCTAGGGCTAAAAGTGTTATGTGATAGAGAGGGAGGAAGGAAGGAAGGAAGGAAGGAAGGAAGGAAGGAAGGAAGGAAGGAAGGAAGATTGATAAGTGGAGGAAGAAATTAGGAAGGTAGAGAAATGTGGATATTGGTACAGAGGAAAGGGAGAAAAGAAGGAAAAGGTGGATAAGTGGAGGAATAGAGGAGGGAGGTAAAGATGTGGATGTTGGAAGTGGTGGGAGGAAGGGAAGAGAAGAAATATGGATAAGAGGAGGATGGAGGCAAGGAGAGGAGGAAGATTCATAAGGTAGAGAAAGGGAGGTAGGGAAGGAGACATGGATAATGGTAGAGAGGGAGGAATGATGAGAGGAAGAAAATAGATACTGATAGAGAGGGAGAATTGACAATGTGAGTAAGGGAGGGAGGAGTAAATGAATGTTAAGGGGAGGGAGGGAACGAACTGACTGGGGAGAGGCAAGGATAACAACAAGATAGATAGGCAAGGAGAGCAGTAGTGTGAAGGAAAGGGAGAGCAATAGGGTGAAGGAGAGAGTGAGAGGGAAGGGAGGGAGGGAAGGAGGGAGAGCAACAGGCGTGGAGGGAGGGATGAAGAGAAGTGGCCAGGAAAACAACTGGGAGGGAGAGAGGGAGGGTGGGAGAGCAACAGGCAGGGAGGGAGGGAGGAATGGGGGTGGCAAAGACAACAGCAATTGAGAGAGAGAGAGAGAGAGAGAGAGAGAGAGAGAGAGAGAGAGAGAGAGAGAGAGAGAGAGGAGGGGTGGTAGATGAGGGAGGAACCAACAGGATGGGGAGGGAGAAAGTGAGAGTGAGATGGAAGGTGGGGAGGGAGGGAATGAGGGGAGGGAGGGCTGACCGCGTACGTGAGTAGTATATCCTGTAGAGAGAGAGAGAGAGAGAGAGAGAGAGAGAGAGAGAGAGAGAGACTGAATGACTGGAGGGCAAATGCTTCCTCCAAACTATGCCATGACAGAGACAGAATCAGTGTTAGTTACTCTATGAAAGATAATCTCCTCCACGCTACCAAACAAGAATCTCCCCTTAAGAATCAGTTAATCAATATGGATCCCTGACGTAAATACATACACACATACACCCAACACAAAACAAACACAAACTAGGGCAAGAATGACTCTGATATTTATTCTAGTCTAGGTATGTGTAAAAGTGCAAAGGTACAACTGTCCTTGACTGTACATACACACATACAAAAGCTACTGAAGATAAGATAAAACAAAATATAGCTATAATTTAAGGAGATAATACAGTGTTTGGTAAATCAGGAGCAACAAAATGATTCCCACAAACTATTCCAAGCAACACACCACCATTATTTTTGTTAATATGGTGCTGTTTCCTGGTAAAGTTTGAAAGAATCAAGGTGCTCCAATGCATGAAAAGTAAACTACCCCGTTAAATTCAATCTTAACCTACAACAAGAGGGATGTTATGAGAGGCTGAACATTTTACACAAGTCAGGCATCAAATTCCATTCCCTTCATGACGTCACAAGTCTCGGGACCTACTACTGCTACTACTACTACAACTTATACACCTCGTGATGATGACGGCTATATGGAGGCTCCTGATTCCTCCAAACTGTGGCTGGCCTCAACAAAACATACACTGAAAAGAGTTTGTATGTATGTATAATTCGTAAGCACACTTTGGAGGACCCAATTACCTACACTAGTAACACAATAGAGTACATAATTATTCGCCCTTTTACCGAGCCCTCACGTCTAAAATACGAGCCTGACTTCCCCTTTAAGTCATCAGGGCCTCTGTATGCATCCCAAAGCACCCGAGAAAAAAATGTGCAAAATGTAATCTGCAAAATTTGGTATTGACCCCGGAGTGACTCGAACACCCAGCCTTCTGATCTGGAGTCAGACGCGCTACCATTGCGCCACGGGGCCCATGTCTGGCAAGAGGTAGTAGGGTGTCGCAACCTTACCTTACCCCTGCCTGCCTACCACTACCTAGCCAGTCCTTGCCTCGCTTTCCTTCCCTTCCTTCTCTCTTTGCTTTGTCTCTCTTCCCTTCCTTCTTTGCCTTGTCTCTCTTCCCTTCCTTCTTTGCCTTGTCTCTCTTCTCTTCTCTTTTCTTCTCTTCCTTGCCTTACCCTACTTATACTTGGTATGCAATAGAATAGATAATTAGACTTCACATTACTTTACGTGTCTCTCTTCACTAACTTGCCTTACTTTACTTTACTTTACCCTTCCTTTCCTAGTATTTTCTTGCTTCCCTTCCTTGCCTTACTTTACTTTCCTTACTTTACCCTACCTTCCTTGTCTTGTCTTATCTTGCCTTCTCTTACTTTACCCTTCCTTGTCTGTACCTTAACCCTCTCTTGCTCACACTTCCCTAATACAGTAATAAGTTTTGTAGTGTTTATTGTGCAGTGATTATCATTATTAAAACTTTTTACTGATGAATAGGATTAATATAGCATTATGTTTATTGTGTTTTTTTAAGTAACATTATGAAGGAAAGTGCAGTAAGTAGTACTCACAGAAGGTTTACTGTTACTCTATTCCTTCACCTCTCACACCCACGCCTCCCTCCCCTTTGGTCCCAAAAAATATTAACTATATTTCTATTATAATATTGTTCCCACTGAGTAATGGCGTAGTTAGTAATAGATAATAGCTTTTATTCACTACTTACTACAGCGTCAACTTCAACCACCCTATCAAGCTGTCAATATATTTTTATTTTTTGACCACGACTGTGACAAAAAAATAAAAAAAATGTTATTATCTTGATTATAACCACGCCTCCAATTTGGTTTCTAAGTAATTGTAACTATATAATAATAATTGTTCCCACTGGCTGACTTATGGCCTAGTCAGTACACTACACCTTTCATTCACTACGGTACTTACTACAGCGTGGGCGTGGGCGTGGGCGTGGGTGTCGTGTTGTACGTCATACTACCATATCGTACGTCACCTTCAACTCTCACTCACTCACTCACACCCACGCCTTACCATTAAGTGGGGATTCTCTTGTTGGTGAAATGGAAGGCTAATGAATAATTCCTCCAAAAATATACCAGAAAACAGACACCCTCAATGATACTAGTAGGTGATGTGTTTCCTGGCATAGTTTGGAGTAATCAGAGATCTTCTATTTCAACAAGTGAATTTCCCCTTAATAGAAAGGTGATGAAACTCTTCTCACTGACTCATAAAATAAATTATAATATATTATACGGTGGTAAACAATTCCTTAACTATAACGTATAGAGTGGGAGGTGAGGCTTACGAAACATTCAGTACAGACAATTGAATTTAAGGACCCTAGCTGTGATGTAATAAGAAAATTGGAGATAAACGAGTCCTCCAAATATTGCCGTGAAATACCACCTATATGGAAGGAGCTTGTTTCGTGGCATGGTCAGGAGGAATCAGAAGCCTTCAATTTTCATACACGATCATCGGGTCCTTTAATCCTCTCAACACCCAAGTTTTATCTAAGGGCAGATTCTCTTGTTGATGAATTGGAAGGCTAATGATTCCTACAAACTATGCCAGGAGACAGTCGCCTTCAGTAGTACTAATAGGAGATCTGTTTCGTGGCATAGTTTGGAGGAATCATATCTATGATAATCTTTCCAACCTTTCCTCAACCACTGATTTCTTACCATTTCAAACACTGATGAAACTTTTTTTAGTACTGACTAATGAGGTATTGTTATTTTGCA
This sequence comes from Petrolisthes manimaculis, assembly GCA_034508575.1. Lineage (NCBI taxonomy): Eukaryota > Metazoa > Arthropoda > Malacostraca > Decapoda > Porcellanidae > Petrolisthes > Petrolisthes manimaculis. Next base: position 26,141 of record JAWZYT010005379.1, read on the forward strand.
TTTTCGTTATTTACTGTTGCACTGTAGCAGGGTAAGAATAAACAAGACTATTTTTACCCTTGGGCTACTTATATTTCAATTCTCTCTCTCTCTCTCTCTCTCTCTCTCTCTCTCTCTCTCTCTCCTCGATAGTAGCTTCATAAAACTTACGAACAAATCATTAAAGGGAGATTCACTTGTTGGTAAATTGGAGTGTCTTGATTCCTCTAATGTATGTCATGAAACAGGACCTGTGTAATTAACAAAAATAATGGTACCAGGCCTGTTGGTTGGAATAGTTTGTTAGAATAAGTTGCTCCAGATTTACCAACACTGTACAATCTCCTTAACAAGAACTAGTGTATAGAGTGGAGTAATCATCCACGCCTGATTTACCAACATTGTACTATTCTGTTAACTAATGAGAAGTATTAATTATTGTTGGTGTTGATGTGAGGTGGTACCGTATATAGGGAAGGTCTGTGGTGGCAACGTAACACCAACAACATCACCCAGGGAACTTGGAGTTATTGATCTTACACCGTCGTGGTTTGCAGCAAGAGAGAGAGAGAGAGAGAGAGAGAGAGAGAGAGAGAGAGAGAGAGAGAGAGAGAGAGAGAGAGTATGTGTGTTGAGTTAGTTGTGAATGGAACTGTGGTGTGTGTGTGTGTGTGTTAAGAGTTAGATGTGAATGGGACTGATAGTGTGTGTGAGAGAGAGTTAGTTATGAATGGGACTGATAGCGTGTGTGTGTGTGTGTGTGTACATAGAATAACATATCTTCTGCTTAATTCACGAATCAGGCAGGAGTTACTTTCCTATGATAAAACATTATACAACCCTTTCTCTCTCTCTCTCTCTCTCTCTCTCTCTCTCTCTCTCTCTCTCTCTCTCTCTCTCTCTCTCTCTCACACACACACACACACACACACACACACACATAGTAATTTATATTGTGTTGGGAACCACATTTTATAGCGTTATAGGGTAAAATAATTTATCTCATTAATAAACATCAACCTCAGTATTGTGCACTCATTCGTGTTCCTGAATAAGTATTAATGGTTTGTATTAAGGGCATAATATACTTTAGGTAGATTGGAGTGCCTTGATTCCTCCAAAGTAGCCAGGAAACTGAACCAGATGGACAAATATAATGGTGTCCTGTTGTTTGGAATAGTTTGGAGGAATCAGTTATAATAATAATAATAATAATAATAATAATAATAATAATAATAATAATAATAATAATAATAATAATAATAATAATAATAAGTGCATTTACTATAATATTAAGAGTATTTATACAATTGGCCTGCCGTATTACATCTATAAATATGAAACAAGAACGAACACACGAATAGACTGACTCGTTATTATTGTGATGTAATTTATTCTCCCTGTGCATTGACCCCGATATACAATAATAATAATAATAATAATCAATCAATGTATATTAAAAATTGCAACCTTTTCAAACTTTCAAAAACGCTCATTTTTTCAATAATTTTTTTCAATTTTTAACGATTCCAAGATAAAATGTTTCATCTTCACTATTCCCCAGAGATACAAGAGACATTGCCCTTTACATTTGGCAGAGATAAGTATTAACAGATGTGGGTGGGTGGGTGGGTAGGTAGGTAAGATGTGTGTGGTAGGTAGAGGCGGGGGCGGCGGTGCAGCTGCGGAGGGGCGGCGGCGGCGGGGGGGCAGCTGTGGCGGCGGGGCGGCGGCGGCGGCAGCGGCGGGGCGGCAGCGGCAGCGGCGGTGCAGCGGCGGGGCGGCGGCGGCGGTGCGGCGGCGGCGGCGGCGACGACGAATAAAAAAAATAAAAAATAAAAAAGAGTAAAAAAAGTAATAATAAAAAAGTTAATTATTATAAAAAAAATAAAAAAAAATATTAATAAAAAAATATATTACTAAAAAAACAATTAAAAAAACTAATTATTAAAAAACGGCGGTGGTGGCGGCGGCGGCGGCGGGGCGGCGGCGGCGGCGGCGGCGGGGCGGCGGCGACGAATAAAAAAATAAAAATAAAAATTAAATTATTAAAAAAAAAAGTTAATTACAAAAATAAATTATAAAAAAAAATGATTAAAAAAAAAATCAAAAAAACAATTAAAAAAACTAATTATTAAAAAACGACGGTTGCGGCGGCGGCTGGGCGGTGGCGGTGAAGACGAAGACGAAACAAAATTAATAAATAAAAAAAAAATAATAAAAAAAAGTTAATTATCCCCCCCCAAAAAAATATATATAATAAAAAAAAAATATATATATATTATTAAAAGAAACAACAACTAATTATTAATAAACGACGGTGGCGGGGGCGGCAGCGACGGCGATGGCGGGGCGGCGGCGACGACGACGAAAAAAAAAAAATAATAATAATAATAATAATAAGAAGAAAGTTAATTACAAAAAAAAAAAAAAATATTAAGAAAAAATATATTATTAAAAAAAAAAAAAAAATCTAATTATTAAAAAACGACGGCAGCGGCGGCGGCGGGGGGGTGGCGGTGGCGGCGGGGCGGCGGCAGGGCGGTGGGGCGGCGACAGGGTGGCGGCGGCGGCGGGACGGCAGCAGCGACGACGAATAAACAAAAACAAAAAAATAAAATGCAATTATAATAATAATAATAATAATAATAAAAAAGATAATTATTACAACAAAAAAAATAATAAAAAAAAATATTAAAAAAATATATTATTAAATAAACAATTAAAAAAACTAATTATTAAAAAACAGCGGCGGCGGCGGCGGGGTGGCGGCGACGGCGGGGCGGCGGCAGGGGGGCGGCGGCAGGGGGGCGGTGGCGGGGGGGCGGCGGCGGCGGGGCGGCAGCGGTGGGGCGGTGGCGGTGGCAGGGCGGCGGCGGTGGCGGGGCAGCGGCGGCGGCGGCAGCGGCGGGGCGGCGGCGGCGGCGGCGGCACGGCGGCGGCGAGGGGGTGGCGACGGCGGGGCGGCGGCGGCGGCGGCGGGGCGGCGGCGACGACAAATAAAAAAAATAAAAAAAATAAAATGCAATAATAATAATTATAATAAAAAAAGATAATTATTACAAAAAAATAATTAATAAAGAAAAATATTAAAATAAAATATATATATATATAAAAAAAACTAATTGTTAAAAAACGGCGGTGGCGGCGGCGGCGGCGGCGGCGGGGCGGCGGCGGCGACGACGAATAAAAAAATAGAAATAAAAATAAAATAATTATAAAAAAAGTTAATTACAAAAAAAATAATAAAAAAAAATAATAAAAAAAAATATATTAAAAAAACAATTAAAAAAACTAATTATTAAAAAACGACGGTAGCGGCGGCGGTGGGGGAGGCGGCGGGGCGGCAGCGGCGACGACGACGAAAAAAAAAAAAAAAAAAAAATAATAATAAAAAAAAAATAATTAAAAAAAAATATATTATTAAAAAAACGATTAAAAAAACTAATTATTAAAAAACGACGGGGGATGCGGCGAGCGAAGAGAGTGGCGAGAGGGGGCCGAGCGCAGTGAGGTGCGAGCGGAGCGAGCAGCGCCGCAGGCAAAAGCACCCACGGCGTAGCCGCGGTGGGCGAAGCCCAGAGCTTGTAATAATAATAATAATAACAATAATAAAAAGTGGAAATTTGTTTGTTGTTGTAGTTGGGTTGGCTCTAACTCTTTTTTCACTGGGTAAGGGGGGATGAATTCTGACTATGTAAATGAGGGATAATATTCACACACACCTCATTTATACAGTGTAGTAATTAACATATAAACATGCATTGTAACAGTGACAAAATAAAAGGTTGTGGTTATCTTTCTGTTTTGTTCTCTCCCTTCTTCTCCCTTCCGTTTTTCTCTTCCACTCCACATTCTCTTTACTTCTCTCTCGTTCTTTCTTCCCTCCCTCTCTCCCTTTTTTTTCCTCCTCTAGTTCTCTCCCTTCCTCTCTCTCTATTTTTCCTCTTCCACTCTACACTCTCTACTTCTCTCTCTCGTTCTTTCCTCCTTCCCTCTCTCCCTTTTTTCTCCTTCTCTACACTCTCTCTCCTTCTCTCGTTCTCTCCTCCCTCCCTCTCTCTCACTTCTTCTCTCCTATTTTCTCCTCTCCACGTCACATTCTCCTTCTCTTCCTCTCTCCCATTTTCTTCCCCCCAATTCACATCCTCCCTCTCTACAGTTTTTCCTTCTCCCCTCTCCACTTTCTCCCCCACTATCTTTTTCTTGAGGTATGTAAGTAAGTTAAGTAAGAAGTAAGTAAGTAAGGGAGGAGGCTTGAGGTAAGTAAGTGGGTAAAAAAGTAAGTAAATAAAGTAAGAAGTGCATTGTTTTATTATTATTATTATTTTATTATTATTATTAATTTATAATTATTATAATTAATTTATTATTATTATCATACATGTATTTTTATTTATTTGTTTTATTTATTTATTTATGATGATGATTATTATTATTATTTTGTTATTATTATTGGCGAAATGGAGGTCACCGCTTCCTGCACATGCTACCAGAAAACACTATGTATACCAGAGGGAGTTTGTTTCTTTATATCACATGGAGGAATCAGTAGCACCCAATAAAATTAAGGGACCTTTTAATGGCCCTCAACACGTTCTCGGTTGTCTAAACTTGGAGAGAGAGAGAGAGAGAGAGAGAGAGAGAGAGAGAGAGAGAGAGAGAGAGAGAGAGAGAGAGAGAGAGAGAGAGAGTGTGTGTGTGTGTGGAAATGCCGGACAAAGCGGGGGGGTAATTTATCGATAAAGAGATTTAACGACAGGCTCTCGGTAAAGGCGGGGGGGGGGGGGGGGGGGGTAGGGTAAAAGGAAGAGGAAGAAAGGGAGGAGGAGAAAAAGTGGTAAGAGAATCAGGAATAAGATCGGAAAGACAGAGAAGAGTTAAAACGAAGGAAAAATAGAGAGAGACAAAAGGAAGATAATAAGGGATAATAAAGGAAGATAATAAAGGAAGGAGAAAGGAAAGAGGAAAAGAGGAGAATAATATATAAAGGATAATATACAAAGGAGGTCAAACAGCAACAGAATAATTGGTCCTTTGAAGCTGTTTAGGTCTCAGTTACTAATTATTATAAACACAACTATTATAAACACAACTATTATAAACACAACTATTATAAACACGACTATTATAAACACAACTATTATAAACACGACTATAAACACGACTATTATAAACACAAACTATTATAAACACAACTATTATAAACACAACTATTATAAACACAACTATTATAAACACAACAATTATAAACACAACTATTATAAACACAACTATTATAAACACGACTATTATAAACACGACTATTATAAACACAACTATTATAAACACGACTATTATAAACACAACTATTATAAACACAACTATTATAAACACAACTATTATAAACACAACTATTATAAACACAACTATTATAAACACAACTATTATAAACACAACTATTATAAACACGACTATTATAAACACGACTATTATAAACACAACTATTATAAACACGACTATTAACAACTAACAAGAAAAGGAAGAGAGAATACAAAGAGGCTCGAGTTAAAATTACAATTAGGAAACAATGCATGATGACAAAACGAGGAGGTATGAAGATCTAACATGGCTTGGAAGACCCTGTAACAGCATGAGAGAGAGAGAGAGAGAGAGAGAGAGAGAGAGAGAGAGAGAGAGAGAGAGAGGGAAGAGAGAGAGAGAGAGAGAGAGAGAGAGAGAGATTATTGAGGGACACCAAACACTAAGATAATTATATAAGGTAAGGGGTGGGACAGCTGAAGAATTTATTATCATCATCAGTATTAATATTATTATTATTATTATTATTATTATCATTGCAACTACTACTATCCCTACCATCATTCTCTTCATCACCATCACCATTACCCTCTTCATCATCACTATCATTTTTTTCGTCATCACCATCACCACCACCATCTCATCCTCACCATCACCATCACCATCTTCATCCTCACCATCACCCTCTTCACCATCACCATCACCATCACCCTCTTCACCATCACCATCACCATCATTCTCTTCATCATTAAGGGGGAAGGGTAGCACAACCATATAGGACACAACTCATCATCTTATGCCATACATCTACATACTCCATTGATGTCATTCTATCCACGTACTATACCCACTTTCCTCCTCACTCACTCACACACACACACACACACACACAAAGCAGCTGTGGGTGGGTGGGAGGGTTGGGTCGAGGTGGGTGGGTGGGAGAGTGGGGTAGGTGGGTGAGGTGGGTCGAGGGAGGTGGGTTGGATGTTGAGAGTGATATCAAGCAATAGTTGAGAGGTAGGGTAGGTGGGGAGGGGTGAGGGGATAATTGAAGCGATAAGAAGGTTAAGGATGAAGCACTTGAACCCCCTGAGAATGAAGCAGTTGAACCCGGAGCGAGGAAGAGACAATGGTGCTTCATTAGGGGGCAAGAGACGAGGCTGGAAAACAATCAGGTCTGGACACAAAGATGGGAATGAATTGCTGAGAGAGAGAGAGAGAGAGAGAGAGAGAGAGAGAGAGAGAGAGAGAGAGAGAGAGAGAGAGAGAAGAGTGACTGAGACTGAAGGAGTGAGGAAGGATGAAGAGGAGATAGCGAGGGAGGAAGGGAAGGAAAAGGAGAGGAGCGAGTAAGGGAGGAAGGAAGAGTGAGGCAAGAAGGGAGAAACGAAGAAATGAGAGACTGAAGGTAAGTGATTGAGGGTGGGAGGTGTAGAGGGTAACAGATGATGGGAAGCACAGACACAACAACACCAGCAGGACGAGAATGCGAAAATGGAATGCAATGATGGAGTAGGAGGAGGAGGAGGAGGAGGAGGAGGTAGAAGAGGTGGAGGGGGAGAATGAGGACAAAAAAGATGATGATGATGATGATGAGGAGGAGGTGGTAAAAGAGAAGGAAGCAGTGGTGGTAGAAGAGATAGAGAGGAGATGGAGGGAGAAGAAACAAATTTAGAGGAGGAGGAGTACCTTTGAACACTAAAAATAAAATAAACACAAGAGGAAATAGAAAATGAAAAAAATATAAAGAATTGTGGAGGAGAGAAAGTCCCAATAAACAAACAAACAAACAAACACACACACACACACACACACAACAGGAGGGGGTGAAAAAGAAAAAAAAATGAAGGAGAAATATGAAGAGGATTAATGGTTGATGGTAGATGAGAGCGAATAAAAATGGGAAGAATAAATGGGTAAAAAAGAAAGAGGAAGAAGGTGTAATTGGAAGAAAAAGTGGTGAAAGAGAGGGAAGAAAAAAAGTGAATTTTTTTTAGAATTATTTGGGATACAACGAAAGGACGTGTGAAAGAGGAACAATGACTAAAAATACATGAACGAAATAGAGAGAGAGAGAGAGAGAGAGAGAGAGAGAGAGAGAGAGAGAGATGGTGGAGAGAATGATGGAGAAGGGGAGGTGGAGTCAAGATCGGACTGGCAAAAATGGAGATTGGGTCGTAAGCTGGTTGGAATGAGAGAGAGAGAGAGAGAGAGAGAGAGGAGAGAGAGAGAGAGAGAGAGAGAGAGAGAGAGAGATGGGATCCATTACCCATCATACTCAAGGCATCAAAATAAATAATAATACAATCCACACTTATACATGAATATTACACATTATATACTGCAAATTAACAATCACTAAATATTTTCTAATCTATTTCTAATCAAAGAACCAGAGGACACAGATTGCCCCGAACTACACCAAGAAACACATAACCTTAGTATACAGTAAGTCTGGATCGTTTGAAGGAATCAGTAGCCTCCAATTTTCTAACATTAACCCACGACTAGAAAAAAGAGAACACCATTTGTAAGGATATTTCTGAAGTCACGGACGAGGGAAATTCGAACAAATTCTATTGTCTCAAATTCTGAAATATAATCTGTGCAACTGACTCAGCTTCATGGCATATATACAAATGACTTTGTAAATAGTGTAATGCCCCCAGCACCCTAAAATGCAACCAACCTCACACAGTAAACCATTCAAAAGAGTTTAATTTTTCATTGCCTCGGGTACAGCACTGTGTATTGAATATTATTTTGGACCTTCAGTCTGTCCGAGTAAAAACCAGACCCTGACTGTGTGATGTTGTGTGGGTCCCAGAAGTGCTAATATAGTATGCAGATTCTTTAACGGTGAAATACTCATTCATCCTTATTATTATTATTTTTATTATTATTATTATTATTATAGTCAGGGAGGAAAAGTAAATAGATTTGATGCACAGGAGTATACGAGGTAGAGGTATTAACTGCTGGAACTATGAAAGTCGGTGAGGTTATAATACATCATTAATAAAAAAAAATACATAAATATATAAATAATAAAAACAAATTGTGTTGTTCGGTGAGGTTAGGTCAGGAGAACAGCATCATTAAAAAATTGCCTCTGTAAGGTTATTAGTTGGAGTGCAGTGGAAGCTTGGTTCAAACTTTTTTTTTATCTCCATTAAGGGACCCTGTGATGTAGTCTGATAATTGGAGGTAAACGAGTCCTTCAAATATTGCCACGAAACACCACCTAAATGGAAGGAGCTTGTTTTGTGGCATAGTCAGGAGGAATCAGAAGCCTCCAATTTTCATACACGATCACAGGGTCCTTAAGGGGGTAGTACAATGTTGGGTGTATCTGGAGCAACTGATTTCTCCAAACTATTCCAAACAACAGAACACCATTATATTATTGTTAATTTGGTCCTGTTTCTTGGAGTTCTTTTGAGGAATCAGTTGCTCCAGATGTACTAAACATTGTACTATTTATCCATTTAAAATTAACCACAACATTGACATTTGCTCCATACATACATACATACTGGTGCACGAATAATGATGTTACTTTATGAATCCTGTGATCGTATAATGATGAGACCTGGTGGCTTCTGATTCCTCCTGACTATGCCATGAAACAAATTCTTTTAAATGTATGTGGTGTTTGGTGGTAATGTTTGAAGGACTCACTAACCACCAATTTTCTGACTCCATCACGGGGATCCTTAACTCATCGAAAATATTAAATACAAAACACGTAGGAAGCGATGCAAACATTACAATTACTTCAAATATTTGTGTTTATGTACAGTCGGCCTCAGGAATTCGCACACAGAGTATTTATTACAAGTGGTCTTTATTGAATCTGCACATATGCATTAATTATTCTGCTGACTGATTCAAGTATTAACCAAATGACATTACTAGAAAAATTTGATGTTTTTTTTAATGCTACGAACCCTTGATGTGACAGGGGGTGGGGGGGTGGGGAGGGGTGTATACGAATTCCTGACGCCGACTGTACACGGTTATGGCACAACAATTTAAGTTACCCCATCGCAAATATTTCATCTGGATAAAAGGGGTGTGTGTTTCCTATCTCTCACCGTTATTGACATACAAACTCTGGCAAACATTTCATCTCAATAACGGGGATGGTTCATTCAGACCAACCATTGTAAAATATTCCATCCCAATATAGAAACGGTTTCGTATCCCTGCCCCTCCCCCTCCCCAACCCACCCCAACCCACCCTCATCTCAATAAGGGAAATATTTCGTTCACGCAAATCATCTAATGCAGAATAGAGTTTCAACAAAAAGGGATGATACATACTCATAAATAACAGCAAATACCTCACACATCACAAATATTCTAAATAAATATACAGTTTGTCTGGCACACAATGTATTAATCTATTGCAATATTTCACTCGTTGTAAATATTAAAATTCTCATTACTAATAAGGCTATGTTTATTACTGTACACATCAACCAATAATAATTGTACACCACTACAAATATATCAACTCTATGAAGACTTTGCAATTTGTTTCTCACACACCGCCACCGTCTGAAATATTCACACTTCATATGGAATAAATCGTTTCGTACTCACCACCATCTTGATAAAACATTCACACTCACTTATAATGAAAGACAAGTCGGCCACAAACATCCATCAAAAACATTCCTCCTCAAAAAAGAAAAAAATTAATAAGCAAAATATAAAAATAAGTAATAAAAAAAAAAAAAAAAAAAAAAATACATACATAAATAATACAATGAAATGACTAGATTAATAAATACTACAATGAAATGACTAGATAAATAAATACTACAATGAAATAACTAGATAAATAAACGGTGTTGGTGTAGAGCCTTGCAGCAGCCATCACAACTATTGAGTGTTAATATAGTGTGTGTTTCACGTACCATAACACACCAGCCATTATCATTTACTCCCTCCTGAGTGACCATAAACACGCACCCATGCACACACCTGTCTGTCTGTCTATACACCCACCTACCCACCTGTCTGTAAGTCTACACACCCACTTACCTGTCTGTCTATCTGTCTACTCACTCATACACCCACCTACCCACCTGTCTATCTAACCACCAACTCACTTATCTGTCTACCCATTAACCCACCTACCTGTCTATCCACCAACCTACCCGGTCACCTGTCTGTCTGTCTGTTTGTGATGTGAGACGGTCCCTGAGGTGCGTGTTATCCTATCATCCATCCTCTCTCCCTAAGGAAATAAAACACTTGGTTCCCTAAAGCTACACACAACATGACTTATTTCTCTAATGATGAAATGACAAAATTTAGTTACTCCATGAATCTATGCTCTGTTGCTTAGTCACTCGAACCAAAAGTGCTTCAGTTATATTGTGTCTGTTTGAGGGAATTAATTAACGTTTGTGCACCATATTCCAAGGGGAGACACGACCATTTTGAAAACGACTGTACAGCAGCAGACCTATACAGAGTGACTGGCTCGATATAACGTCCATTGATCACAGACCGTATAACTGACTGACTGACTGACTGGTGGAATGGCAAAATGAGGTTGAACGACGTCACTGTCACTCCTAAACCAGGTCGCCTTTCAGTCCTATCACATCCCCTTTCCACTTTATAATACAAGTTCACCCTCTTCTCATACCACCTCGTATTTTCCCTCTACAACTCTAATACATATTATAATTATTTTTATTTCTTAAATTTCTTTCTTTATTATTATAATTATTATTATTAATAATAATTTATATTATTATTAATTTGTATATTATTATTATTATTATTATTATTAATATTATTATTATTATTATCAATTTTATTATTATTATTATTATTATCAATTTTATTATTATTATTATTATTATTATTATCAATTTTATTATTATTATTATTACATACACCATACCATCGTCCCATCATACAATCCAACACTCTATCATTATCACCATCACACCATCTTCCATCACATCACACCAATTTAACACTCAGTCCTTCCACTCCATGGTTTGTAATGTCCCAGGAGATCCAACACACACACACACACACACACACATCTACTC